>ML308492.1:35156-74818 GCA_005239505.1 Nicotiana paniculata
ATTCCACACATAAGATTGAGTTGGTGCACATAACTCGCTCTCGAGAATATTTTGATAATTTTTCCCTGGGTGGCTTCCTCTATAATATGCATAACGAGGATCAAAAGTAGAATTACCAACATACAAACTCTCATAATTCCATGATGCCATGTTTTTCAAATTAACAAATACAACTAAAATAAAGAAAATAAAAATCAAATACTAAAAAAATCAAACTTGAAACCTAGTAATATGTACAATTACAGCTACACTTGATAATACAGTTAAGTCCTCGGCAACAATGCCAAAATATGATCACGCTCAACTATGCCTAATAAAAGACTAAGTGGGCGTTGCAAATATAATCCGGGGTATTATGCCCAGAGTCGATCCCACAGGGAATTTACGTATCAATCAAGTCTTTAGAATACACAACTTTTACTCAATCAATTCTCTCAAGACTTTTTAATATAAATTGGTGATGTTTTACTAATTCTACTGACAATAATAATAACTAACAATTACTAACAATGTGTTGTAAACAATTATGATAAAGGTCTAAGGTTATGGTTTCCCCCGTCGATGAACTTCCTTCTCGGATACTTCTTATAGTTCGATTAGTTGACTCTATAAATCATGAACACTCTATCTACCATAAATATCTCTCAAGTAATTATGATAATTTACTAGACGCACTCTCTCAAGTTACGCTAGCTAGATTGCATTACAGTTCACTTTAGATTGCACTCGAGGTATCGTTATCTCTAATCCAACCTCTAAACCCTCGGTTATGACTTTCGTATATACTTTCGGAGTGGTGTTGTTCAAGAAACTACCTCAATATGCACTCTCTCTCAAGTAGATACATAATAAATGGGAACAACTAATTGAGGGCCCTTCAATCAACTACAACAAGAACGTAGTTGAACAAATAGAGTTTAATCAACCAATCAAAGCTATATTAATATCACAATAAGTTCATACCCCAACGGGTTCCACCAAAATCCTAGATTAAAGATTAGCTACTCATGCTCATAAGAATCAAACCCAAAATAACTTGCATAATTAAACTGCAAAGTAAGGAATAAAAGCTGTAAAAATCAATGGTTTGCTTCACTGAGTAGTATTCCACAGGCGTCTCTTGTCTCTAATGGCATCTCCCCTTCTTCAAGTTGTGTTTTTGGGTCTATTTCTATGTTTAGGACAAACCCTAAACTTGTAGGAGATTTCTATTCAAACCGGGAAACACTTAAAATCTTCAAAACTCGGATTGGATCAGACCAGGGACCTGGCTTTATGGCCCTAATGCCTGGATAAAGCCAGGCCAGGCCTGGCTTTATGGCTCTAAGGCCTGGATAACGCCTGGCCTCACCAGGCTTTATAGCCCAAAAAACCGGCTAAAGCCTGGTATGGCCAAGCTTTACAGCCCAAATGCCCGGCTATAGCCCGGTGCACTCCTCTTCGCCTCTTGAGCGTATTTTCGACGTTTATGCATCCATTTAGCTCGGCTTCCATCTCCAATTCACCTACATATGAAATAGACTCCATTATGCATATACAAAGTGTATTATTATCATTAACGCACATCAAATGCAAGGCACATAACGTGTTACACCATGAATTCTAGCCACACATCAGGGGGTTAACCCCGTCCCCAGGTATACCTTTCGCTCGAGCAGGTACTCAATCAATACAACCTTTTCCAGCTCTTCGACCGTTGATTTGGTGGCGTCATATTCGGAACAACGAATGTTCGAGGGGTCAAAAAATCTTCATCATCTTCTCCCTCTATTTCCCGCTTCCCCGATTCAGTTGAGGCTGGTGACTGTGATTGCTATTTGGCTTCCTTTTTCCCTTTGATGTCCGATCCTTTCGATGTTAACAGTTCCGATATTGGTAATACCTCATCGACCGCGAACATTTCCTTCGCAGCATGTTTCTCCCTATATACTGTTTTTACCCCGTCCGAGGTCGGGAACTTCATTATTTGGTGGAGAGTCGAAGGGATTGCCCTCATATTGTGAACCCAGGGCCTCCCGAGTAGAGCGTTGTACCTCATATCGCCCTCGATTACGTGGAACTTGGTATCTTGGATAGTTCCAACCACGTTCACCAGTAGGATGATCTCTCCTTTAGTTGTCTCGCTGGCCATATTAAAACCATTGAAGACCCGAGCTGCGGGGATGATTTGATCCTGTAGGCCGAGCTGCTCCACAACCCTTGATCAGATGTTATTTGTCGAGCTAATTAGATCCACTAAAACATGCTTAACTTGAACTTTATTTAATAAGATAGAAATTACAGAGCGTTGTTGTGAGGTTGAGAAATTCCTTCTGTTTCCTCATCGTTGAATGATACATCGCATTCTGGCACATAATTGTATTGGTAAAAATGAGCTTCACACGTGTAATACTTATGATGACTCTGCAATCTATGTGGAGCAATGACAACATGACAACTGGACGAGACTTTATGAAGAGGTACGAGATAAAGAGGAACAGAACAGCATACTCACGGGGTAATTAGGTACGGGAATCTCAACCTAATTGAGAAGGCGAAGAGACACGGTCAGAATAAATAAAGACGGAATAAACGACAGATTCAGAGATCTTCAATTAATGAGCCAAAACGTTGCATAATCTTCACAGTTATGATTAATCATTGCAATGTTACATTAATGCCATTATTAGCCATTAATGCTCAATCACTGAAAAGAGTAGACGTTATATTAAGAAATTCCCTATAAAAAGGGGTAAAATATACTTTGTAAGGACACGTTCGAACCACTATTGAAATATACTTACTTTTTACGCATCTTTCTGCTTTCTATTTACTGATTTACTTACAATTATTAGAATATTCTTTGGTTATCAGAAACCCATTTCTTCTTAAAATTGCTTTGACAGAGAATCTAATTCTTTGGTTAAACAAATTGTTTCCGCTACCGAGAATCTGATAATCTATATTTTTTCTCAAACAACATTCTGTAAATGATGAAGGGAACATTCCCTAGAGAGATCTACGACTCAAAATAATAATCACAATGGAAATGAACAAACATGAGAACAAGATCCTGTAAAACAAATGGTTGGTGAATATGTGACTCAAGCCTTACAAGCTTTGATGAGGGGACTGCCAGCTGCATCACCTACACCTCCTCCTAACAACACCGCAACTGTGGAGAATCCACAATCCGGACTAGAAAACTCAGGAAGTAGAGGCACTCCAAATGAGTCCCTCGAAGCAAGACCAGGTATGCCCAGTAATACAGAATTACAGTCTTTATTACTAACCTTGCAAAAACAGGTGAAGGAACAAAACGACCGAATAGAGCAAATTCCTGGAGTACCACCTGTTATCAAAGGCATTAACGTTGATAGATATTCTTAACAACCTTGGAAACCAAATGCAACACCCTTGTCTATTCCCAAGAAATTCAAAATGCCTGATATTCCCAAGTACGACGGGATAACTGATCCACATGATCATGTAACTGCTTTTACTACAGGAGTAAAAGGCAACGATCTGACTAAACAAGAAATTGAATCAGTACTAGTCAGGAAGTTCAAAGAGACAATCACCAAATGAGAACTAACATGGTATTCTCTTCTACCCGAAAATTCTATTGACTCTTTTGCTGAGCTTGCAATTTTTTTTATAAAAGCACATTCCGGTGCACAAAAAGTCGAAAAAAGTATGGAAGACATATTCAAGATAAAACAAGGAGATGCGGAGTTGCTCCGAGAATTTGTAGACATGTTTCAACGAGAAAGAATGCTGCTACCAAGGGTACCTGACAATTGGGCAGCAATGGCGTTTGCAAGCAACTTAAATGACAGAAGCTCAGAATGAGAAGACTCAAGGAAAGCTTGAGAGAATTCCCAGCCACGACATGGAACAATGTCTATAACAGGTACAACACCAAGCTACAAATAGAAGAAGACACCATTGCTCAATCAAAAGACGAAGATCGATCCAGTTCTAGACGCTCCGAACCAGAAAGGAGAACAGGTAAGAACATGTACGATCCATATATGGGACCTTCAGGACGAGAAACTCATTCCGGGTTTGAAAACACACAGTCGGAATATAGACCGTCAAATAGAGATACGAACTCATCCTCCTCAAGATCTAGAAAAGATCGGGAGGAACGAAATAGAGGTAATGCAAGAGTCGGAGAATACAACTTCAATGTAAGTACTTCTGAATTAATTAACGTGCTGAGAAACATGGGCGATAAAGTTTTATGTCCCAAAGAAATGAGATCGAATCTAAACAGAAGGAATCCATACTTCTGGTGCGAATTCCATAACGATCATGGACATAGAACATCAGATTGCAGATTGTTGCAAGGTGAGGTAGAACAATTATTAAAATAGGGCTATCTAACATAATTGTTTAGTGAAAAAGGCAAACATGCATATATGAAGAACATGCAAGAGCCCTCGAAACCACCATCTCCAAAGAGAACAGTGAGTGTGATACACGGAGGAGAGGAGGTGAACGAAGTAGTCTGCAAAAGAACAACAAAATTCACAATTACACACGGGAAGCGGATTCGTGAAGACATGGAAGCAGACAATATATTGTTCGACAATGCATATGGCAACAGATTGCTGCTTCCTCATAACGACGCTCTGGTAATATCTCTACTCATACATGACACTAGTGTAAAAAGAGTGTTGATTGATCCAGGTCGCTCAGTCAACATCATTTTGTTGAGAGTTGTGGAAGAAATGCTAATGGAGGATCGAGTAATCCCAAAAGCACGAGCCTTGTCTGGGTTTGACAACTCTACGGTCACAACAAAAGTAGAAATTGAGCTTAGTACCTATGTAGAAGGAGTTATCAAAAATACGAAATTTCAAGTCATTAACACCGATATGGCTTACAACGTAATCATGGGGAGACCATGGATCCATGAAATGGAAGCAATACCATCTACTTTACACCAGGTAATAAAATTCCCTTCCAAATGGGGAATTCAACAGATTCGAGGCGATCAACAGAGCTCAAGGAATATAAATTCAGTAGTACACTAAAACAAAAAAGAGGTAGCGGAAGAGTCAAAAGACGAGGAATCGCCCAATTAGGTACAGAAGAAGAAATTGGAACCCAAATAGGTACGGAAGAAGGAAGCCACGAGAAGGGAATCACCGCAGAGGCAAAACCAACACATACAAATATGGATTCCAGACCCAATGTCATTCAGGAGCCAGAAGAAGACGAGCATATTAAAAAAACTATTGAGGAACTCGAAGCTATCCCACTGTTCGAGCAGAAGCCTGAGCAAAAAGTTCATATAGGCACGAGGCTAAGCCCCACAAGAAGAGGTAAGTTAATTGAATATTTAAAAGCTAACTCAGATTGTTTCGCTTGGTCCCATTCAGATATGACAGGTATACCTCCGGAAGTGATGACTCATAAACTAAATGAAGATCCATCCTTCGTGCCTATCAAGCAAAAGAAAAGAAAGCAAGGACCATTCAAGAACCAAGTGAAAGATGAAGAGGTACAAAAACTCTTTAAAATTGGTTCAATATGCGAGGTAAAATATCCTAACTGGTTAGCTAATACTGCAGTGGTACCCAAAAAGAATGGTAAATGGAGAGTATGCGTAGATTACACAGATTTGAATAAAGCATGCCCCAAAGACTCCTTTCCATTACCACACATAGATCAAATGATTGATGCCACTGCAGGTCATGAATTGTTGAGCTTTCTAGATGCATATTCTGGTTATAATCAGATAAAATGGATCCCTCAGGCGAGGAAAAAACTTTCTTTATTACAAACAGGGGGACTTATTGTTACAAAGTCATGCCTTTCTGCCTGAAAAATGTCGGAGCCATGTATCAAAAGGCTAGTGACCAAGATGTTCCAGGAACATCTGGGGAAAATAATGGAAGTATACATTGACGGCATGCTAGTAAAATCAACTCAAGTGGAAGATCATTTCCATCATCTTTCAATCACCTTCGAAATCCTGCGCAGGTATAACATGAAACTAAATCCAGAAAAATGCGCCTTTGGCGTTGAATCGGGTAAGTTTTTGGGTTTCCTTATATCAAATAGGGGTATAGAAGTAAACCCCGCTCAGATTAAAGCTATTGATGAAATACCTGATATACTTACGAGCAAAAAGAAGTTCAAAAACTAACAGGAAGAATTGCAGCCTTAGGAAGATTTATCTCCAGGTCTTCGGAGAAGAGTTTTAAATTCTTTTCAGTTCTAAAAAATTAGAATCAGTTCAAATGGACTGAAGAATGCCAACAGGATCTCAAAGATCTGAAGGCCTATCTATCAAAACCCCCGTTGCTGTCTAAACCAAAAGAGGGGGAGAGGCTGTATGTCTATCTTGCCGTAGCAGAAATTACCGTAAGTGCAGTACTGGTAAGAGAAGACAGAGGTAAACAATCTCCGATTTATTATGTAAGAAAGTCTTTATTAGATACTGAAGCTAGATATCCTCATCTAGAAAAATTAGCCTTAGCTCTAATCATGGCAGCTAGAAAGTTGAGACCATACTTTCAATGTCACCCAATCATTTTTGTGACCTCGTATCCACTAAGAAATATTTTACATAAACAAGAGTTATCAAGGATATTAGCTAAATGGACAATAGAATTAAGCGAACATGACATAATATATCATCCTAGGACTGCAATAAAGTCTCAGATTTTAGCTGATTTCTAAGCTGATTTTAATACTAGCATAATCCCTGAAGTGGAAAAAGAGTTACAACTATTCAACGGGGCTAATCCAGAAATTTGGACCCTATTTACTAACGGCTCTTCTAACATAAAAGGAGCCGGCTTGGGAATTGTTTTAATATCACCTGCAGGTGAAAATATACGACAAGCCATTAAATGTTATCCCATAACTAATAATGAAGCAGAGTACGAAGTTGTCATTGCAGGGCTTGAACTGGCACGGGAACTCTCAATTGAGCAAATCGGGTATGTGATTTCGTCCAATACCAATTAAACTTATATTGTGATTTTAAGGATATGTGATTTCGTCCAATACCAATTGATAAACGAGAAGATAAATAGATGAATTAGAATGTAAAATAAATCAAACCAGTATGTAAGCAAAAAACCTTGACCTCAAATTGAAGTAGTCCCGAGGTTATATAGTAAGAACGGTACAGAACAAAATAACTCAAATGAACATCAAGTTAAATGAATAGCAAGAAAGAAACGATTATATATATATTTTTCTCAGTAAGATATCATGGTTACAAATGAATAGAGTTCCCCTTTATATAGTAGAGGAGTTCTAATTAAGGTACACTTCTAATTATAGTAGGAAATCGTATTTATAGCTGATTAACCGCCACAAATTTGATCCGTTTCGAAATTCATGCCACGATCCTCGACCAATTGCGGATATCTCGCTCTTTCTGGCCTTGATTGATGTCGACCTCGATATGAAAAAGACTTCGATTTCGGACTCGACGTCCTAGTTCTTCAATGTAACATTCCTATCTCGGTCAAATAGTGAAATCAGATAGCTCCGATTTCTATCGTATACAATTTTGAAACATGTTAAAAAGAAAAGTAGCCATCTAATTTGAAAGGAAAAGAATACTAACTAAAATTTTGCCTATGACAAATTTTGAATTTTAAATAAGACAGTCACACAGTTCAAACTTTGAATTGATCCATTAACACGAATGAAATTGTTTAACATCTTATTATATCGTCCAAAGACAAAGAGCGAGGGTAAGATAATCGAGTTGAGCCAATACATAAAGAACTAGCTATTAATAATATAAATCTATATACAAGGTCCAAGAATAATCATGAGTTGTGTTTTAGTGCCGGATAGTGCAACTTGTAGGATTTAGTTGTTGAATTGAACAGAAACCTTTGATAGTGCAAAAACATGTGCGGTCTGTGGAAAAGTGAAGCTTTCTGATATTTTACTAGACTAGAACAGTTGAAAGTACGTACACATATTGGATAAGAACGTCAAACAATGTTTGAACATGTATTTGACGAGTTCAACTGAATTTAATATTTTTAATTTTAATTTGTATAAAGTAAAACACAAAATTTCTACACATATTAAATTGTAATAGTTTTATAATAAAAAATTTAAAAACTAAATTTATTAAATTTATATCTTAAATTCGCCTATGTTATCTTCAACAAACTCGGTCATGAAAATTGGAGGATGGCGGGGTTCTTTCTAAAATATCTTATCCCACCATAAAGTAAACATCTATTTACAACGGTGGGGCGTTAGGACACCATAAAATCAGACAAAAGTTGTACTTTTGTCCTTAGTGAAAACTAGGAGTATAAAATCTTCAGTGGATAACAGAACGTCAAGGAAACAGCTGTTGGCTTTGTAAAACTTGAAATGATTTTTTATAGGATACATGCATTCTTCTTCCGTTTTGAAGATCTAACAAATTTAATAATAAGAATCAGATAAGGAACCTGATATACATCCCTAAATACGTGAGAATAATAAGTTTCAAGTTAGAGACGTAAATCTACTCTTTATGTCACGATCCAAATATCAAACCAAACGTGATAACGCCTATTGTGGAACTAGACAAGCAGACATTCTCAATATGCTTTTAATTTATAAAAGAAGTGAGCTAAAACAATTAAACTAACTGAAGATTAACATAATAACAGGCTAAAAATTCAAAACACAAATGCGGAATAATAGCCCGACATCAGAGTGTCACTAAGTCATGAACATCTAACAATCAGTCTAGAAACAAAGTCTACTACAGTTTGTGCCAAATGCCAATACAAAAAAAAAAAAATAGATAATAAGAAAGAAGAAACAAGGACTGCGGACGCCGGCAGCTACCTCGTAAGTCTCCGATAGCCAGCTCAAGCACGAACTCAGCGATCGCTAGAACCGCACATACCTGGATCTGCACATGAAGTGTAGGTTATAGCATGAGTACAACCAACTCAGCAAGTAACAGAATTAAATAAGGAACTGAGAAGCAGTGACGAGCTATGGAAAATACAGTTCATTTCAAAAGTTTTCAGTAAAGAGTGAACATGCTTTCAAATCCGGTAGTTAAGTCAAATCAGTTCGAGCTCAATTAAAACAGATATGAATCTTCCAGAAATTTCACAATAATAGATAAAAACTAAGTGCAATAATAAATAAAAACAAGTACATCCTCTCAAGACAGCAGTCACTCAACTCATCTCAACAACTCATATTCTCGGCTCTCGTCCCTCAATACACACTCTCAATAGGTACCTGCGCTCACTGGGGGTGTACAGACTCCGGAGGGGCTCCTTCAGCCCAAGTGTTATATTGCTGCGGTGTGCAACCTGATCCAATATTGTTGCGGCGTGTAACCCGATCCATTATATATATATATATATATATATATATAGATATAGATAGCCTAAAATCTTATTGCGGCGTGCAACCCGATCCATATACATAAATATATCCATAAGGCTTGTTGTAGCGTGCAACCCGATCCATATACCTCATATAGCTCACAGCTCGGCACTCAGGCCCTATCTCAGTCACTAACCTCTCCAGCCCCTCTGGCTCACAGAGTATCATAATAATCATCCCAAACAGAGAATACAACAAGTATCAACAAGGAATGAGAGGGAAAAAAATATATAACACATAAGTAAGTCTGTGACTGAGTACACGACGACAATTAGCAGTCAATTTAACAAGTATACGATCGCTGCGGGTCTCGACAGTGATATCATATGGCCTAAGCATGGTTTCTAACATGAAAGGCAGTCAATTGCTCAAACACAAGAAAAAATAGGTAATAACAATGGCTATTCGACCTTACAGTTTCATGGGACGGACCAAGTCACAATCCCTCATGGTGTACGCTCACACGCCCGTCACCTAGAATGTGCGTCACCTCCAAATATTCACCATACCAATCCTCAAGGTTTCATACCCTCAAAACCAGATTTAAGACTGTTACTTACCTCAACCGCGCAGGAATCCTACTCCGAAATGCCTTTGCTTCTCGAATCGGCCTTCAAATGCCCCGAATATAGCCATCAACAGTACGAGATAATCAATATAAGCTAAAAGGATCGATTCCACAAGAAAACTACAAAAATATATCCCAAAATCTGAAATCGGCTCAACTGGGACCCCGACCCACGCCTCAAAACCCGACGAAAGTCACAAAATCCGAAATTCCATCCACTCACGAGTCTAACCATACTAAATTTATCAAAATCTGACCTCAATTTCCCCTCCAAAACCCCAAAATTCACTCTCCAATTTCCAAGCCCTAAACCCCAAATTTCACTTCAAAATCTCTCTAATTAGGTGTAAAATCAGTGGGGAAACACCATTACTAATGATAAATAGGCTCAAGGAACTTACTTCGAAATCCCTCTCAAAATCCCCAAAATTCGAGCTCTAAAATGATGAAAATGGTGAAAAATCTCGAAGTCTTCTATTTATAGGTTCTGCCCAGACTTCTCACACATGCGGCTCCATTTCCGCATCTGCGGAGCCGTATCTCCGGGAAAAGCCCCGCTTCTGCGGAAAATCACTAAAACACTGCCTCCGCTCCTGCGCTTAGTGACCGCATCTGCGCTCTTCGTAGGTGCGGGAACCATATCGCACCTGCGGTCCAAACTCGCACTTGCTCCCCTAAATTTGCTTCTGCGACCATTGCAGGTGCAGGAATGCCATCGCACCTGCGTTCTCTGCCCAAATCCTCCTTAGCCGCATATGCGGCTCCTCCTTCGCTTCTGCGGGCTTGCACCTGCGGTTCCCACTCCGCAGGTGCGGTTACACCAGTAGCAGTAGCAGTTTTTGCTACAATTCCTTCACTCCCATCAAGCGGTTAACCACCCGAAATCACCCAGAGACCCTCAGGACCTCAACCAAACATATCAAAAAGTCCTATAACCCGATACGAACTTAGTCGAACCTTCGAATCACTCAAAACAACATCAAAACACCAATTTACACCCGAATTCAAGCCTAAAGAACTTCTAAACTTCCGAATTCCACAAACGACGCCGAAACCTACCAAACCACGTCCGATTGATCTCAAATTTTACACACAAGTCAAAAATGACGCCACGAACCTACTCCAACTTCTGGAAATCCAATCCGACCCCGATAACAAAATTCCCACTGCCAGCCAAAATCGCCAAAAGTCCAACTTTCGCCAATTCAAGCATAATTCTACTACGGGCCTCCAAGTCACATTTCGGACGCGCTCCTAAGTCCAAAATTACCTAACGGAGCTAACAAAACCCTAAAAATTCAAATTCGAGGTCTTTTACACACAAGTCAACATCCGATCGACTTTTCCAACTTTAGCTTCTAATTAAGAGACTAAGTGCCTCAATTCACTCCGAAACCACTCTGGACCCGAACCAACCAACCCAATAAGACATAATAAAAATGTAAAGAACAAAAGAAGTAGAAATGGGGAAAACAAGGCTATAACTCTCGAAACGAACGGCCAGATCGTTATACTTCAGAAGTCAAAGAAACAACAAAGGGAAAAAATGGACATCAACTCCCCTGGTGACCGTACCGGTTGTTAACTTCAAGGTTTCATATATTAATTTTGATGATAACAAACCAACATAATTATAAATCAAAGAATATATACTTGTTGTAATCTTATTTTTGTAGAGGTTTATTCAAGAAAGAAGATGTTGGTAAAGACCCAAACAAATATAAGAAAAAGAATATCATGTAAAGAATTTTTCAAGGAAAATTATTTCCAGAGATTTAATCACCAAGTGTCGTATAAGGAATAATATTTGAAAGTCAAATTTCAAATATTGAATGGATTACTACAATATCAGAAGAAGAATCTACGGAAATTATGTTTGAAAGGAAAGTTGCTAAAATCATGGAGAAAATCTATTATTTTGTGGAAGGAAGATATTATATGGAGAGATACTACAAGACCAAGGAAGAATATATTTTTTATGGAAAAAAATATATTATGGGTATAATATATTCTATATTATGGAAAGAGATTACTTTTCATGATCAAGGAAGGAGTCAAGGATGTATTGAGATCTATCAAAAGGAAATTATTCCTGTAATTATGAAAATAATAAATGGTTATTGAGATCTTCATATTGAAGACAAAAATCAAGAGTACGAGAAATCTATCAAAGTAGAAGAGTACGAGAATATTTCAGCAATCAGAGAAATGTTATAGAATATCTATTTACAAAGTGATACATCGTGGGGAGGAAGTCAAAAATAATATATGATCAAGGAAGAATGAAGTTGTAGAAAAGCGTCTGAGGAGTTTACAAGGAAACAAAGCTGTCCGAAGGAAACTGTGCTACAAGGAAAGAAATATTTTTCGTTATAAAAAGAGCAGATGTGCAATACGAAGCAAATAAATTGGTCTAGTGAAGAAGGAAAGAAAAGCAAAGTTGAAAAGCTACAAGAAAGGAAGATTGAAGAGTGGTCTTTGATTATGTAAAGATTATTATATCTCTGGACAAGAATTAAGGAAAGTCAATCATGGGTTTTTAATAGCACATGGAGAAAGATCTAGCAAGAGCTTACAAAGAAAATAGTGTTACGAAAGGAATGCTATAATCAAGGTTCAGGATCCTGGAATTATAATGGAAATGATCTCAAATCTATACGGGATCATTCAAGTAAAAGATCCAAAAGTAATTCCTTGTATTATTTAAAGTCATTTGAAGAGTTTCTTTATGGAAATATCTTTTTGGTCAAATCTAATCATCTTTAGATATAAAAAAGGAAAATGAACATGGACAAGGAAGTGCAAGCTGTCAGAAGCAAAGAATGAACCGTTGGAGAAGGTATCAATTTGCACAAATCAAGCAGGACACAAGATCACAAAAATGCTACTGCATTTATGAAGTATAACAACTAGAAGGATTCGAAGATAGTATAAGAAGGAGCGACCAAAGACGGGAAAATTTACGCAACCTTCTATACAATTGTCTACCCAACTACAAGTTCTTTATTCTACTCTTAACAAGCATTGTAATTCACTTTTAGATTTACTGTGTACACAAAAGAGAGAAGAGAGACAGAAAAATATTGGAGAGGCAGTGTGTCCGAGAGGTTCGTTTCTTTGGTGAGCGAGTGAAAACCAAAGGGTCGTTGTTGGTGAGCGAGTGAAAATCAACCCGTGTTCGTTGTTGGTGAGCGAGTGAAAACCAATCCTGTAAACATTGGTGGTGAGCGTTGAAAATCACACAAGTTGTACTTAACCGAAATTATAAAGATCTCAAGAGATAACATCCTTGCAACCCAAGGAGACTTGATTAGGATACCACATTGGTTCTGAACTAGTATAAAATTTTTGGTGTCGTTTATTTTACTATTCTCATATTTTATTATACACCTTTACTGTTTGTTGTGAATAGTACCTATATAAATTTAAGTAATAACAGTTTTGGTGCAGGTTGTCTCCGCATAAGTCGACTAGGTCTGAAAAGTAGTTGACTAGAAATTTAAAAAGGCTACAATTCACCCCCCTTGTACTTTTAATTGGTATAAGAGCATGTCTCACATCTTTATTTTTTTGGTTTATAGCAAGTGAGAAAAGATCCATGGAAGATCATCAAATTATTGGAACCGTACTTCAAGGCGGATACTCAACAAGAAGTCCACCGTACTTCAATAGTCTATATTATAACCATTGGAAAGAATGAAGGTTTATGTCCAATCAATAGATTATCGAGCCTGGCAAGTTATTCAGAATAGACCAAGACTTATTCCGAACAACAGTGATGGAAAGAAGCTTTTAAAAAGGGCATCCATATCTGACTACACAAAAGAACAGTTAGATATTACACAAAAAAATGCTAAAGCAATCAACATGCTCTATTGTGCGATTAGTGTAGAAGAATATAAGAAAATATCCACATGTGAGACTGCTATAGATATATTGGACATATTTGAAAATATCCACGGGGACGCCAACAAAGTTAATAAAATTGAATCCACGTCAACTCTTGAAGACTCCGAAAATGGTGAAGACCGAGAAGACTTGACCGTGATACCCAGGATGAGGAAAAGGAAGAGTAGAAAGAAGCAGAATAAAAAATCTCAATCCATCCAGAATCATCAAAAGAAACGCAAGAATGAGGTTCAACAACAAGAGAACATATGCTGCTACAAATGTGGTAAACCTGGACATATAAAATTAAAATGTCCCAGCCTCAAGAATTTTTTTTATAGAATCTCAACTTGGAGCGACAAGGATAATCAAGAAGAAATGACAAACATACGTCTCAAGAAAAGAGGATAAACTGACAAGGTGTGCTTTAATGCTATTCCTGATTGTGATCTCAAGAAAAAGAATCACAAATCTTGGAGCGACGAGGATGAATCTGAAGAAGAAAACAATCACGAAAGAATAGAGAATCAATGTTTCATAGAAATGGGAGAAATTAACAAGGTATGTCCCACTCCTATTACGTATTGCGATAAATGTGATGAATTGCAGGATAGTATCGAATTAGTTCTCAACGACCTTGAGAAAGTTCTAAATGAATATATTAAGTTGAGGAAGGAGAAGAAGAATTGGGAGATCCAACTTGAAGAATATAACAAGTTGATACATTAGAAGAAAGATTGGAGATTCAACTTGAAGAATATAACAAGTTGAGAAAATGAAAATAAAGACTTGGATATTTGTTGATACCCAATTTTTTCTAAAAAATATTTCAAAATGCATATATGTCTTCAAAATCAGGCATTAGCATCAATTGGTATTTTTCCATAATTTTCTACATATTTTATTATTTTGCCCAGCATTTTATTCCAATAAATAATTATAAAATTGCATCACAAATGATTGCAAAAATATTTCTTGATTTAATTTATTGTCTATGGTCCTATTAAGACCAAATTATTCCATAACTAGCCAAAATTGGCATCTTTTGGCTATAATTGCAATAACTTTGCAATTATAGCCCATGCATATAATTTTGTACTATTTTTACCAGAAATTAGTATTTTGCATCTTGAAATACCAAATAATCATTTTTAAAATATTTCTACGCATTAAATTAATTTTATAATTAGTAATTACTTCATCAAATTATTTTAATTAAATTATTTTGGTATTTAACAAATAGCCCTATTTTATTTCAATTATAGTCTATATAACCAGCCCAAATACCTTATAAACTAGCCCAAGACCCCCATGCCCAAACATTGATTTTTTACACATATGTGCGAGTGATTACCGGGCGTTGCACAAATATGATCCTATAGGATAAACAACTTAGGACCTCCCTTATCCTTTACATATGTTTGCTTGGACTGCTAATCTGTTAAGACCTTTATTTGTTTACATATGTGTGCTTGGACTGATAATATGTTAAAACCTTTATTTGTTTACATATGTGTGCTTAGACTGTTATTTGCTAATTGAATGAACTCATAAAGTATGTTTGGCCGGGACCCACCGTTATGGACTTTGAGAGGTGCCTAACACCTTCCTATTGAAGTAATTTCAAGCCCTTACCCAATCTCTGGTTCTGCAGTTAGTGTTATGAATGACCCTTAATTGGTTCCCTAATGCACCTTAATTCGTTAGGTGGCGACTCTTCGAACTTATTATACCCCATTTCCCAAAAGAAAACGAGTTGTCCCAATAATGTCGAAAACCCTAACCAATCCGAAAGGAGAGGAAAAAGGGGGACGCGACAGCATGTCGACTCTGCTGGGGATTCTAGAATTTTACCATTACAAACCGTATTGTAAATTCGTCTAAGTATGCCTTGTTTTGTTACATACCCTCACCCTTTCCCTTTCCCCTTTATGTGCAGTTAATTGTTTACTCTCCCAATTATTTAATTTTTTTTCAAAAAATGAAACTGACATGTTTCTTTTTGTTTTCCTTTGTAACTTCTTTTCAATTATAACTGTTGTATTTATCGCTTTCATAATGTGCAAATACGTGACAACATGTTTATTGCTTATTGCTGCATAATCATGCTCAGCATCATATTCCACTCGTTCCTATACAAATCCTATAGAAACACTTGATGAGTGGTTGCACTCTTCCATTTTATATCACCCCTAAATTCGAAAAGGCTTATTTGCGGTAAAACTAGTCGATCATTGGTGCAATCGACGGTTCCGTGCCTTTCCCCTCAAGTTGTCTGCTTGAGGGTACCGGTAATGACCCCCATAGTAACCTTACTCTAATTATAACTGTACATACATCATGGCCAACCCTAGCTGGGTTAATGTGTCGTCCGCACAAAACCCTTTTAAGACAGCCTTATCCAAAGTCCACCGGAGTTTTCATAATCCCAACGGACACGATCACGTTCTATGCATTAATTTGGAGAACTAAATTCCTGTATGCTAATCATAAGTGTTTAAATAGTCGAGTCTGGTGGGGGAAAGGTCCTAACCATTTTTCTCTTGCAGAAAATGAGGCACGAGGTCCCCAGATTCGGTATGGTCAGCAATATCCCACCAAAATTGGATTAGGATTAAAATGCAAATCAAATGCTACTTCTGGGACTGAACGAGCTGGGGAACTTGTTCGGTGGAATCAAGAAAATCGAATTTGGGGAAGGCCCTTCTGGGACCAAATAGGCTAGATTTACCTTTTTTGCTTTCATAAATGTAATAATGCCGAGTGCCATTAGTGACTCATTTCCTATTTGTTATTTTAGTATTGTTTTAGGATTCACGTATTTACATTAATGAAATGAGGCATTTTGGCATCTAAGTTCTCCAAATCAACTTGTCGCTAGGCCTACCTCGGGCACAACGAGGCTCCTAAATTAAGACGCACGTTTACAATTATGCAATATGTGTTTAAATACTGCAAATATTTTTCTCATGATCCTCACTGACTTGCTACCTTTTGTTTCTATTTTATTTTTCTTTTGATTATTCCCTTTCCCCAAAAGTTGGTTCGTGCATTCTGGCATCATCAACATACCATACAAGATCCAGGGGACCTCCACATTCTCCTGCTCCTAGAACTTATTCTTGGAAGACGAGGATATGGATTGTTGTGTCATCGTTGAAGAGGAAGGCCCTACCATCCAAGCTGTGAGCAAGGGGTCGCTTCTCAGAAACTGGACTGTCACATATCTAGGGCCCGACAAGTCCCGGGGTAGCAAGGTTGAACAAGCACTGTTTATTTTATTCGCTAAGGATTTCCTTTTCACATTTTTCTGCTTTAAATAAAATCCTTAATATTCCAAAACTTTTTTAAATTATTGAAAATCTCTTTTATGTTTCAATGAATTAGTATTTATTATTATCATCTTTCTCTCATACTTTTATCTATACAACATTACTATTTTCTGTCTTGATGAACCAATGATTGTGACATGCAATGAGACAATGAAACAAAAGGACAATGATTCAGAAGAAGATATCATACCCGAGGAAATCGTCAGAGAATTAACCTGGGCAACTCCTTACTTACTGGTTTATGGTACGGAAGCTATTATTCCGGCCGAAGTGGAGATTCCTTCTTTAAGGATCATACGGGAAGATGAGTTCAGCGATGCAGAATGGATAAGGAGCCGTTATGAGCAACTAGCCTCATAGACGGAAAAATAATGATCGTCGTATGTCACGGAAAACTTTATGAGAACATAATGACCAGAGCCTTCAACAAAAGAGTCAAGCCTAGACAGTTCACACAGGGGCAGCTGGTGTTGAGGAAGATCTTTCCGCATCAAGATGAAGCCAAAGGAAAATTCTCTCCCAACCGGCGGGGTCCTTACATGGTCCACAGAGTAATGACAGGAGGAGCTCTCATACTTGCAGAAGTGGATGGAGAAGTCTAGCCAAAACCAATCAACTCAGATGCAGTTAAACGATACTATGTGTAACTCTTTATGCTTCTATAAAATGCTGTAAATCGAACTACACTCGACCTGATTCCCGTTTAAGAGGGGATGCATAGGCAGGACTGTGGGTTCGGTCACATACCAATAAAAATATTATTTCCCCCCACAATTGGAAACTGGGGCAGAATTTTGAGGAGGACCCTCAAAATTCCGAAGCAAGTTCAGCCGATCGCAGCACGTACAACAGTCAGAGATATCAATTCATCTAACTGGGGCAGAATTTTGAGGAGGACCCTCAAAATTCCATGGTAAAGGAGGTTGCAATGTCTCAGATCTTGTCACGGTCATCGGTTCATATAAATTTCTCAAAATATATTTTTTACTATGTCTTTACAAAACTATGCATGCTTGCTTGTAAGGTAACTCTGTTTAGCCAAACGCTACCCCGATGATGCAAACGGGATCATCATACCAAGTAAAGAAGGACAAGAAAAAAGCCAACGGGGACATGAACCAACCTCCCCTTCTACAGAACTCACAATTTTTCTTTGGATGCAGGGACAAAGGATAAACATGCCACAAAGTCACAATCCTCACAACAATCGCGTTATCGAAATCTGCTACCAACTAAGAAATTTTGCTACTATCTGCTATTCATTCTACTTTCTGCATAAGGCTTATCTCTACCTTCACCTTGCACAAGGCTAATGTCTGCCTTCACCTTGCATAAGGCTAATGTCTGCCTTCACCTTGAATAAGGCTAATCTCTGCCTTCATCTGCATAAGGCTTATCTCTGCCTTCCTTGCATAAGGCTAATCTCTGCCTTCACCTTGCATAAGGCTAATCTATGCCTTCACCTTGCATAAGTCTTATCTCTGCTTTCCTTGCATAAGGATGATCTCTGCCTCACCTTGCATAAGGCTAATCTCTGCCTTCACCTTGCATAAGGCTAATCTATGCCTTCACCTTGCATAAGTCTTATCTCTGCTTTCCTTGCATAAGGATGATCTCTGCCTTCACCTTGCATAAGGCTAATCTCTGCCTTCACCTTGTATAAGGCTAATCTCTTCCTTCACCTTGCATAAAGCTAATCTCTGCCTTCCTTGCATAAGGCTAATCTCTGCCTTCACCTTGCATAAGGCTAATATCTTCCTTCCTTGCATAAGGCTAATCTCTTCCTTCACCTTGCATAAGTCTAATCTCTGCCTTCACCCTGAATAAGGCTAATCTCTGCATTCACCTTGCATAAGGCTAATCTCTGCCTTCACCTTTCATAAGGCTAATCTCTGCCTTCATCTGCATAAGGCTTATCGCTGCCTCCCCTACATAAGGCTAATCTCTGCCTTCATATGCATGGGACTAAGCCCTGTCCCACATCCTGCATAAGGGTAAACGCTGCGTTTCCCCTGCATAAGGCTAATATCTGCCTTCATTTGCATAAGACTAAGCTCTGTCTCTGCATCTTGCATAAGGCAAATCTGTGCCTCCATTTGCATAAGGCTAATCTCCGCCTTAATTTGTATGAGACTAAGCTCTGTCTCCACACCTTTCATAAGGCTAATCTCTGTCTCCAATTTACATTCTTTCGCCGAGACTAATCGCTATCTCTCTTTTGCTTTTCTTTCGGGCTAAGCTCTACCCTACACTTCACAAGACTAAGCTCTGTCTTGCTGACATCATGTTATTGCATCTCATGGGCTGAAATATCGCCAACCTGTCCAAAGGCGCCATAGGGTAAATGCATCACCCTCATAGCCGGAAGACACCATGGCCTGAGGATCTCTCAAAATTTGCATATCATTATTCAAAGGCGTCATAGTTTGGAGGCACCATCTTCATGGTCCGAGAACATCATTTCATGGCCTGCGAATCTCATTAATCAACTCATGGCCCAAGACGTCATGGTCCAAGGACGCCATCCTCAACCGTCCGAAGACAACTCTCATGGTCCGACGGGAATCTGCATCATGTTTAAAATTTCACACGAATATATGCTCGTATTATCTTTATTTGCAGGTGACCCGACAAGCAACTGCTATCCCAGCAGGAGCGATCCCGCTCCAGTTCCTTCAACTATATAAAACCTGACCTCTCTCGTGAACCATTCATTCGCCTATCCCTAGATATTGCGTCCGTTCTCGCAATGACTTCACCGGTATATCTCGCCGATGAGTTCGGAACTACATACGGCCTGATTCCTGTAAAACCAGGGATATGTAGGCAGCTCGGAAGCCAGAGTGCAGCCTAAATCTCTCTAACCGTTTCACTCGGTCAAAATTGGCCACCATATCTTTACCCGACAACTCTTTCATCTTTTCCGGGTAAAGAGGGGCAGCTGTTGATACTCAATTTTCCCTAAAAAATATTTCAAAATGCATATATGTCTTTAAAATCAGGCATTAGCATCAATTGGTATTTTTCCATAATTTTCTACATATTTTATTAATTTGCCCAGTATTTTATTCCAATAAATAATTATAAAATTGCATCACAAATGATTGCAAAAACATTTCTTGATTTAATTTATTGTCTATTGTCCTATTAAGACCAAATTATTCCATAAATAGCCAAATTAGCACCTTTTGGCTATAATTGCAATAACTTTGCAATTATAGCCCATTCATATAATTTTGTACTATTTTTTACCAGAAATTAGTCTTTTGCATCTTGAAATACCAAATAATCATTTTTGAAATATTTCTATGCATTAAATTCATTTTATAATTAGTAATTACTTCATCAAATTATTTTAATTAAATTATTTTGGTATTTAATAAATATTCCCATTTAATTTCAATTATAGTATATATAACCAGCCCAAATACCTTATAAACTAGCCCAAGACTCCCAGGCCCAAACATAACCTGCCCGACCCAATACCCCGTCCAATCCTGACCGTTGATCATTTTGATCAACGGTCCAGATCCCCCTTACCTTAATTAGCCCAAATGAACCCTTCCCCAAACCCCTTATTCTCTCATCCTCAAGCCTCTCATGGATCTCTTATGCTGGTATTACTTGTCCCTAAAGTCCTCAAGGGACCAGGGTCAGTCCACTTACGACGTTGACTTTTGCTTGCCTGTTTCAGGCCTCCATGGCTCGATTTTGAGTATATCTTCTTATATTTGCCTAAACCTATGAATTTCTAAGCCTCGTCTTCGTCTCTATGCTATTTTCTCAAAAACCTAATTTCGTCTCTTGAGCTTCTCAGATCTGTACTGATCTGAGAGGGGTTAAACTTATTTTGTATATTTTCTAATGAAAATCTCCTGATTTTTGAATAGCTTTTCATTTTCCTAAACTAGGGTTTCCTGAAAATCTTTTCTTCAAAACGCTTGCTGACTTTAAGTGTTTAATCCTCTGGTTTTTATGTGTTTTCGACTGATTACGTTGAGTTTTCCTTAACCTAGTCGATTTATGCTAAAACTCCAATTTTTTGATATTTTTGCTTTGATTCTGGGTTTGACCGTGTTACTTGTTACACTGTTCGTTCTGTGCTTTGACTTTCATGATTTCCCTTTAGTCTAATTCGATGTCTTCTGATTTTTTACCCTAGTACGTCTCTATTAGGGTTTCTGATTTGATTCCTAGACTGATTTTTGTGGGTTTATGAAATTGTGTTTAGCCTATTTGTTTATTTGAGATTTTCTTCCCTTAAATCAGCATTCTTTTGAATTTATGATTCACTGATTTGCCTGCTAGGGATCTGCATGCCTAAGTCTTGCCTATTTCTATGATTACGACCCTAATTAGTCGTTCTGGCCTTATTTGACTGCTGTATATTTACTGATTCCTTTACATGGTTCTTCCCTTAAATTAGACCCTTGATTTATTTATTCTGAATTCCTTTATTTGGTCTATTTTGAACTTCTTTCCTTAATTAGACTACTATTATTACCGTTGGTCAATTGTCCTTAATTAAATGAGTCTATTCTCAACTCCTAATGTGATTGATTAAATGATTCCTCTAATTGTTGAGTATTGATTTCCTTTACCTTATTCTGCTCTCTCTTAACTACTATATATACTCTTCTCTATTCTCATTTCAAAAAACGACACTAGTTCATAAACACACACTCACACTCAAACTCTCTTTTCTTTCTCTGCTAAATGCGTTAACTTTTGGTCTAGGCGGATGCAAGCCAAGGCTAGATAATGGAACTACACTTGCTTTATATTCTACACTCTTTTCTTCAACTGGTATGTCTCTAGTTAAATTTTGAAACCTAACTCTATGTGTTTCATTCCTGCACTAATTCATTAGTTATGAATTCAATGTCTGTTACTGTTTACTGCTTTTCTTAGAATGTCTAAATCCTATTTTTTTCAGTGTGTAATTAGCATGTCCAAACTGTAATTGCCTATGTGATGCTTGTCTTGCATGTTTATTCAGTCCTTACCTATTCCTCTTCCCTGAAGAGATCATGTTAAGTCACCTAGTCTCTTAGGGTATTCGATTGACCTTAATTGTGTGTCTAATTCTGTCCAGTACACCATTTCTTTCAACATGGCTTTACTGCATCCTTGCTCTATGTCCCCAATTACCTACTATCATGACTAACCTGTTAATTCTATAAAAACTCCTAAGTGTTCTATGCATTTGTCGTCTATATGCATCCCTATACCCTGTTCATGTATTCCTTAATATGTATTCTATGTTTCCCCAACCCCTTTATCCCTATGTGGAATCTGTTTTCCAAGTGTTTCTGAATCTGGTTGTTCTATGACCAATTGGTTTGTGTTCTGATTTCAAAAGCATTTTAGTACTTTTCCCAAACTGTTTTACTACTAAACTAATTCCTATTTTCGGAAAACTTTTTCACTCCTAGAGTTATCTCTGCACTGTTTTCTCACTAAAATTTTTTCAAAACTATGTCAAGCACTCTCACTTCAATCTTAGGTCAATAGGTTCTGCCCCTCCAGTGTGTGTACTGCCTTGGGATCCTTGAGATTCCTCCGAACTCTGGCACACTGGGGCTGACCCTTCCACACTGCACTTACTCAGTTCTTGTTATGAAAAGTCTAGGTGTGAGCACTTCCCGGGATACTTGAGGTCCTTATGTAACTCTGACACACCTGGACATGAAATTGGTTCTGAAATCCTTGGCAATTGAGACTGCTAAAGGCCTGGTATCTTCAGGTCGTATTTGGGCTTGCTTCAGGCTCTCTATAGTTTAACTTCTTCTCTTTTTATTTACTTATGTAATTCATTCAGGCATTGGTCTGTAATAATTAATTTGTAAACAGATATTGGGGTGATTAGTGAAAAGGGAGGGTAGCGTATGGTACTGTGGGTTAAAACTGGGTAGGAACCATGTTCCTAGGTTTTATATTCTGCAAATCTGCATTAGAAGCCATGTCTTAGGACTGATGTGTTCATTTGCATCCAAATCATGCTAAACATGCATTAGGTATCCTGTTTTTAGGGCTTCACGTTTTATTATTTCAGCATATTACTAATCCATGCTTCAAGTTGCATAAGTGCTTTCACTTAGAAATCCTGGTGTTAGGCTAATAACACTGTCTTAATGAAGCTATCATTCCTGTATGCATTTAGATATCATATTCTAGGAATTCTACTTGCATTCACTTGATTACGCCTAGTTCCATTAAAATAAGTCACCGATCTTAAAAAGCATAAAAATGGTCTCACATATAAGGGTATGTTTTCTGAGCATAAGCTGGTGAAAATTCCCTTTTAAAAGTCTGTGTCACTTAGACCAACATGTTTTTAGGTTAAACGATTTTTAAACTGATAAACATCTCTTGTAATTTTGATTGCAAAGTCCCACGCCTAGGCAAGCCTTAGGTAATTAATCTTTATAAACTTGAAATTGCGTGTTGATTGTGTTTACTACTTAAAGTCCTACAGGTCTTAAAATCAGTAGGCAAACTGATTAGGAACCTGCCATTGCATTATGGCACAATGTTACATGTTTTGTATATGAATGTTCACTTAGATACCCTGTCTTAGGATCCTTTCTCTATAAAAAGCTGCCTTTGTTTGCGGTTTGAGACGTGCTGTTTATTTGCATTATGTGTGGAGGTGAATCTGAGCCTCTTAACTGTTTTTGTCACTTATGTGCTAGTCCTACTTGTTCTTGCTTGTCGCCTAGTTTTTACCTTTTTGAAAACCATAGGGGTTTGTCTAGAACTGCCAGTATACTAGAGGTCCTAAACTCCTCCGGGACCCCAAAGAAGGGACAGGTAACAACACGCGTAGAGTTCATTAAACAAAACTTGCTTAATAACCGCTAAGGGGTGGGACAATGGGTAGAAAAAGGATATGATGACCTGTGCGCTAATGCAACGTGTAGCCCCTCATTGAGAAGTTATTACCGGGCATTGCACAGATATGATCCTATAGGATAAACAACTTAGGACCTCCCTTATCCTTTACATATATGTGCTTGGACTGCTAATATGTTAAGACCTTTATTTGTTTACATATGTGTGCTTGGACTGCTAATCTGTTAAGACCTTTATTTGTTTACATATGTGTGCTTAGACTGTTTATTTTCTACTTGAATGAACTCACAAAGTATATTTGGTCGGGACCCACAGTTGTGGACTTTGAGGGGTGCCTAACACCTTCCCCTTGAAGTAATTTCAAGCCCTTACCCAATCTCTTGTTATGCAATTAGTGTTAATAGGTGCCCTAACGCACCTTAATTCATTAGGTGGCGACTCTTCGAACTCATTATACCCCCTTTTCCAAAAGGAAACGCGTTGTCATAATAATGTCGAAAACCCTGACCAATCCGAAAGGAGAGGAAAAAGGGGGGCGCGACAATATTCAGCTTTAAGAATATCTGGTGGATAACAACTTACTTCAAGAAGAAAGTTTTGAGCTTTGCAAACAAATAAGCAGTTTGCACAATTCCCCCAGCAACTACTTTGATCGATCAGAGTCTTCTTCTTGGCTTAACAACTATAAGTAGACTGAAAAAGGGATATACTGGTAAATGTCCCACTTTGAACAAGTTGACTGAGGAAAGTTTCAAGTCAACTAATAAGGCAGCTACAGGTAAACACTCTTCTTCTCATATTACATGCCACTATTGTGGCAATTCTGGACATAAAGTATTTGCATGCAATTATGCCAAAAGTTATGTTAGATCAAAATATGTTTGGAGACCTAAACAGTTACATGCATCTCGAATTACACAATCTACTAACCATGAAGGACCCAAATATTTTTGAGTACCAAAAATACATTAATTTGTTTTGCAGAAATTCTGAGTCCAGCCATGAAAAGGGATATATGACATTTGCATAGTGGTTGGTCAAGGCACATGCTTAAATATGCTTTAAAGTTCATACATACTCTATAAATTATGAAGGAACTATTACATGTGATTGGTATTACTAAATGTTATTCAAGTTCCTTCGGATCTGTATAAGGTGATACATATCTAGTAATTTTTTTTGGTTAAGTATAATATGATATGTACAACTACATATTACTTGAGTCGACTAGCTGCAACATACTACTATAATCTTATCCTTGACTTATAGATTTTGAATAAAACGAATTTATATCTTGCATGAACCATGCCACTTGTATAAGCATTAGGATAAGCAAGCATGCATGCATTCCTTTCATGTAGTTGTGAGCTTAAGATAATTTGTGAAGAGAATTACTTCTTATATCCACTCTCTTGGTGAAAGTTTCAATACTTCATTCAAATCTCAGAAGGTTGTTTAACCTTGATGCCTCGGTAACTTGTGCAGGTGGGGATACTCGACTATTCCTATCAAAAGATTTACATATATATATATATATATATATATATATATATATATATATATATATATATATATATATATATATATATATATATATATATATATATATATATATATATATATATATATATATATATATATATATATATATATATATATGTGTGTGTGTGTGTTTCTATTGATGATTATCCTTACTTTTGCGTAGGTCATAACTTTTAATAAGAAAATGACGCATTTGTAGTGATCATCGATGTGAGTATTTGTTTGACATTTTCTTGCAACAAGTATAATCTTTCACATTTTTAGTTTGGCGCCTTAGTTGAAAGCAGACTTGAAAAGAAAGCATCATTTTTTTTTATAAATTGTCATCATTGTCTTATATGTGCTTTAATATTTTTCATTGGATCTTATCTTGAATGAAATTATGTCTGAGCTATGGGAAGGAAGAAAAATTAATTTTTGATTATCTTATTTCCTTTGGTTTCAACTGTCTTGGTAAGACTCTTGACATATTCCTTATTCATTACTACTTACATTTTTATGAAATTCAGAATATTAGTTGTAGAGAAATCTTAACATGCGCGTTTTTCTTTATACTAATATTTTCTAAGCAACTTGTGAATAAGGATGGAGAACTTACAGTTACAATAATCTGCTAATAACACATCACTAGTTGAACTAGACAGTCATGAAGAAGCACTAAACGATGAATGCTTGATTCTAGCAATGCAAGATTTGTTGAGCGAAGCTGAAAGAACCAAAAGTATGAAAATCCAGTACCAAGCAAAGGAGCTGCAATCATGGATATCTAAAGACAAATAAGGTTGGTAAGGTTGAGAAAATTATGTGTAAACTTGTATCCCAGGGTTTCACAACAAGAAGATTTGTTTCTTCCTAGAGTGTTTTGTTGGAACATCATTTTTCATATGCATATTACAAAGTTTGTAAACTGTTTTTGTATGTATGTTGAAATATTTTAAATGGTTTGAAAATTGCATAACATTATTCTCTAGGCTCTCTTTGGAATTGAATGTTTTTTGAATCACATTCTTGAGACCAAGACTAGTTATTATTTGAAACAAATTCATGTTTTTATCATTTGACTATTATTCATTCCAAAGATGCATTTATGTTACGCCCCACAATATTACGTCGATATTACGTCCCGCAGTACTACATTACGATGATGTTACGTTTCGCAGTATTAAATTATGACGATGTTGCACCCTGTAGTATTGTACGTTGAATTTGTCGTAAGGTAATTGACATCAGTCCAAGAAAAAGATTATTTGGAGATTATAAGGATTATGCTATTTCAAACAAGCGATGAGTAAATTCGTGAAAGTAAGAGGGGAAGCAAGTCAAAGAAAATAAATTTTCGTCCAAGTTTGGCATGTTGGGATAAAATACGGGCCGAATGTTAATGCCCGATATTTATGGACTAGTACCATACAAGGTACCATATGACCATGGTATTATAATATATAAAAAGGTATTAAAAATAAGTAGAATTTTAAGTAATTTGAGACAATTCTTAATTATGCGGGTAATTAGTTAATTATCGGGTAGTGAAATATTACCTAATTAAATAACTAATTATTGGATAGGATTAAAAACCCCTCCCCCACCCCATGTGGAAGAAAAGCACCGCCCAAACCAAATGACTCATTAGTCATGTTGGGTTAGGTGGCAACTAGATAGAGTAGAAACCTTGAAATTCAAAACAAGGCTAAATATCTAAAACAAATTAAAGATGCATATCCATCATTCGAGGGAATAAAAAAGGGCTCTTCAGGAGACCATTTGAAGCCAGCAAAAACGTAACATATCGCCAACGTTGAAAGCAAAATTGAAGTTAACATAGAAGGGTGTGGTTCTTTAATAGATCGAACAAATATTTGCGATTCTAACGGAGTACAGTGCAACCTTTTCCAAGAACATCATACGAATTTTTTTCCTACTTCAAGTATGTTAAGGTAAGCTCTTCCTTCATTTTGCATGATCTCCTAATTACACGAGTTTGATAACGAGTCATAAAGAAAAATTCATATCCTGGAATTTACGTATATTTTCCTAGTTTTGTAAGTTACAATATTATCTTTATCAGGACTTTATATTTGTAACGACCCGACCGATCATTTTAAGCTCTAGTGCGTCGTTCAGCAGTTTGAGGTTGTGAGCAACTTTATTTCAAGTATTATGACTTGTAGGTGTGGTCGAAACTAAATTTCAGGAAGTTTGGAGTCAATTTAAGAAGAAAATTCTCAATTCGGAAGCCTTAAATCGGAAGAATCAAATAAGATTGGATTTTTGAGTAAACGACCTCCAAATCCGGATTTGAAGGTTCAAGCAAGTTCGTATGATGATTTTGGACTTGGTCGTATGTCCGGATCGGGACTCGGATAAAGCGAGAGCGTTTCTGCACATAGTATGGAAGATAACATTTTAGAAGAATTTCATAAATTTGGGCTGTAAGGCATTTCAGTGTTATAGATGTCCGTTTGAGATTCCGAGTCTGGGAATAGCTTCGTATGGTGATTCTGGAGTTGGGAGCACGATCAGAAGTGAATTCGGATGTCCGTAGGTCATTTTGAAGTCATTTGGCCAAAGATAGAAATTTGAAGGTTATTGAGAAGTTTAACCGAGAGTTTGACTTTTTGATATCGGGGCCGGATTCGAATTCGGAAAGTTGGAGCAGGTCCGTAAGGTCGAATATGACTTGTGTGAAAAATTTGGGGTCAATCGGACGTGATTTGATAGATTTCGGCATCAGATGTAGAAGTTTGAAATTTCAAAGTTCATAAAGCTTGAATTGGAGTGTGATTCATGATTTCGACGTCGTTTGATGTGATTTGAGGCCTCGAGCGAGTTCGTATCATGTTTTGGGACATGTTGGTATAATTGATTAAGGTCCCGAGGGCCTCGGGTGAATTTCGGAAGGCTAACAGAATGGATTTCGGGCCAAAATAGCTGCTGAAATTTCTGCTGCAAATCTGTTTTGGACAGCAACTGATGCATCAAAGAGCTAACTTTGGAGGTGTATATATAAATATATATAAGTAATATGAAAATTTATAAAACAAAAAAGTTGTAGCCCTTGCATCCTAGTTTCTAGAAAGTTAAACCATTCATGACTTGGACATTTTATCAGAATGTTATGATTGATTGAATATGGCTGGTGGAGCAGTTTCGACAGAATTTTCTGATGCATGGAGCCGACTTTAGAAGCTGATATCTTGGAATATATAAAAAGTTATATGGTGTACAAAATATCAAATTAAATATATTCGAGTCTAGTTTTTAAATCGTCAAACCGTTTGTCATTTGGATATTTCTACAAGGAGTTATGGGCATTTTAACAGAAGGTATACAACAAGAAAAAATTATAATAAGATATACAACCTGCACAACGCAAGGTACAACTCGAGGAAGCCTGGGCAGATTGTTTTAAACACGAGTTTTGGCCCATTTCTTTCTTTTCTTTCATTTGGTTTGGACGATTTTTGCAGAGCTCAAGGAGGGATTTTCACCAAGTAACACTAGGTAAGTGATTTCTTCCTATTTTTGAGTTAAATATGTGATCTTACATGGATTTAGACATGGAAAATTAGTATAAATTTGGAATTTTTGGGGAAGACCTAGAATTTTGAATTTTGGACTTTTACCATGAATTTGAGCATGAAAATTAGAGTAAATTGTATAATTGAGTTAGTAAAGCTATGCGTAGAATTTATCTTCAAAAAATTTCAGAATCCGGGCACGTGGGCCTGGGGACGTTTTGGTCAATTCCTTGAGAGGAGATGGGAATTTATATAATTTGAATTGTTAAAAAATATTAGAGTACAATTTCATTGGTTTGTCGTTATTTGGATAGTTTTGGGGCGTTGTGCATCCATTGGAGGGTTCGGAAGGGCTTGGAAGCCGGTTATGGAATTTCGGAGCGAGGTAAGTCTCCTTTCTAACTTTGTGAGGGGGAATTGTCCCCATAGGTGAACTAACTGAATAAGTGCTACTGTTTGTTGGGGCTACGTACGCACGAAGTGACGTGAGTACGTGTGTAGCTACTATTATGCCATGTACAGGTAGTCTAGGACCCACTAGCACGTCTTAACTGTTGTACCTGTGATCTTGCCAGTAATACTAGACCGCTAATATAATCAAAATAGTAGTTGAATGTATAAGAAGACTAGAGTTCATTTTCTTAATCATCTAGAAGGAGAATTGATTTCCTCCGTAGATAATTGTATACCTAATAAGGTTATATTATTGAATATTATTAAACTTGGCAAATGAGTTTCAAAACAAAGATTTAAATGCTATTTTTTCTGTGTGTTCCTTTAAGAGGATTTTATCATTTCCTGAGAAGCTGTTTTCTTGATAAAAATGCGGATTTATTATGTGAATATGTGTACATATGAGGACCTGAGTCACAGGTATGATTCGCGAACAGGTTAGCCTTATTATTATTATTATTATGTTGACCGTGTCGCATGATTGATTCGCGAGCAGGGAAAATAGATACATCTATGGGTCGAACCGTTCGACCTCGACAGTGCACAGTTTATGTTTATGTTGGTTCGGGCCGCCGACCCTCGGCATTGCTTGCACATGATATTTACTGCGTATCTGTTGTGATTTATACATGTTTATCGGCCTAAGGAAGTTTTAATGGACAGTTATGAGGAAGGAGAATTGATGTGTAAAATGTGAAATAAGACTGATGTTTCTTATCCCTGATTATGATTTAAATTGTCAACTGAAATGGAGAAGATTTAAAGTGTTAAATGTAGAAGGAGTTGATATTATTTATTCCTGATTTTAATAAATTGTCTAAGACATTCATGCTTAGTGTCTCTCTGAATATACTAAATTGACCTCTAGCAAGTGTCTAATTCGACCTCTCATCACTACCTCTCTGAGGTTAGGCGGGAGACTTCTGTGTACACGTTATTTTCATACTCATGCTACACTTGCTCTGCATTTTTATTACACAAGCACTTTCATAGCGATGTGGCTGGTTTGGAGACTTAGGCGAGCTGTATCACCCGGAGGCGATCCGCAGCTGATAGAGTCTCCCTCGTATTGTATTCATTTTGTTTTAAATTCCATTATCCAATTTGTATCTCAGAAAATATTTTAATGATTGTATAAATTCTTAGAAATTTCTCATGCCTTGTGGCACCGGGTTCTGGGGGATATGTATGGGATGTATTTTATAAATAATAGATTATTAGACAGTCGTATTTACTTAATGGATTTTTATTTAGTTATTACGTAATAAGTTAAAGGTAATGATTTCAAAAATGTTAAAATATGAATTATTTCAACTAATTAATGATTGACTTACCTGGCGATGGTGTCCAGCGCCATCACGACCTTAATAGATTTTGGGTCGTGAAAACTTGGTATCAGAGCACTAGGTTCCCTTAGGTTTCACGAGTCATGAGCAAGTCTAGTAGAGTCTTACGGATCGGTACGCAGACATCATTACTTATCTTCGAGAGGCTACAGGGCTATTAGGAGTACTTCCCTTCTTGATTCCTCATCGTGCGATTTGATTCCTCCGAGGCTTATGCCTATGTTTCTTCCTACTCAATCTTACGCGTCGCGAAGCGCTTGCTATGAATCAGTAATTTGAGGAATTGCAATGGTGCTATGGATATGGTGCGATACATTTTCCATGCGTAATTGGTTGGGGGATATTATTGTTGCCCTGCAGAAGGATACTATGTTGTTTCAGCTCAGTAGCTGTGTTTCTGAGAGCCTTCAGGCTATGCTCAGATAGTGACGATGTTTTCGATTGGTTATCGCACGGTGTTGATATGATGGTAGAATGCTTGCCCATATGTCGGGGTAATGAATGACTTGAAGGGAGGTCTTCTCAGAGCGTAATTTCTAGATTTTAGTATTTTAATTCCGGCGGAGGAAGGGAAATCGGACTATGAATGTTCAAGTCTGGGGGATAAAGTGATAAGACTTGGTGTTATCAAGCGAAGTGGAGTATTCACCTGTGATGTGATATCATCGTCTTTGATCGAATAGAATGTGTTAATTTTGCCGATGTTATGGTTCTTCAGTTGCATTTGGTCATAGTGTTGTGAAGTGGTATTGAAGAAGTGGCTGTCATAGACCGTGGTGTGCGGTGGTTCAAGTATTGAATGAGTATTTCGAATGAAGGCATCTCGAGAAAGATGATCTTCAGGGAGTCGAAGTTATGGTGATCTGCTGGTTTAGGTGTTGCAAAGAATGATATTGAATTGAGGCCGCAATTGAGAAGCATGCGATGAAGGAAGACATGTGAGAAGTGTCAGGGGTTGGCTAAATCTCCAAAATGCCAGGCATGAGAGACGGAAGTCGGGTAGTTGCTTAAAGGAATGAGTTTAACTAAATTGGGAGAGTGGCAGTGTAGCATATGAGTCCAGTGGTAAGATAGCTGCCTATCTTGAGGAGAAGTTTGGAGTAGTTTGAGGATTTTCGTGGACGGTGATTGGGTCCGCGGGCTTAAATTGAAAAGTGGTTATTTCGGTGAAGGTTGGATGTAATAGAGAGAAGTCGCTAGGGATGAAGAAGCATGAAATATGGCGGTGAATCTGAAGATATTGTAGCGCATTTAGTATATGTCCATGAGGAGCGGACGGACTGGTAGAGTCGGTGAATGAGAATGGGCTTAGGATGGGGTATTGATGTTTTAGAGAGTGTGCAATACATCATCGTTGGAAGGTGTCAGTTGATGATTTCCACATGTCAGTTATCTCTTGTGAGTAGATTAGCGGTTGTGTGGTTACAAAGTGTCTGTGAGGGATTCTAGTGGCTATCCGGTAGGAGGCCGAATTTGTGAATGATGCTAAAGAATTTAAGTATTCATGGGATGCTAATAGGAGGACTTAGAAGAAACTGACAGATTGGTTGAGAAAGATCATGTCAGCAAAGGAGAGAGGATTTCAGTGGGGTCCAGAATGATGCAAGGAATAACTTCAGGCTAAGTGGGAGAGTCGCACCGCCTGTGATGGGGTTGCAGGAATATCATCTCATGGGGTTGCGGATTATCGGCGTATTGGCAAGTTATTTCAGCTAAGGGTAAAGGAATAAAAGTGGTAATTGTGCATGGGATTTGATTAATATTTGCAAAAGTTGGCCATATTGAACCAGGGTTAGGTTTTGGGAGTGTTCTATGTTATTTTCAGCGTGCAGGATAGTGTTGGAGGAGTGAGAGAAATAAACTCTGGGTTGTAGAAAGATTATCAGGAGTATATGAGACGGGTTGCGGGATTTAGGCAGCATGATCTCGTGAATCAAGGTCACTCGGGATGAGTGAGGGTTGAGTTGAAGGAAGTTACTATTATTAATGAGGTAGTTGAAGATGATTAAAATAAGATAGAATGGTTAGCCATGGTTAGGTGAACAGGAGATCTCTTGAGATTCAGAGTATATATATCGCACCTCGGTTGTGCTCGAGTTTTGTAGCGTATAGCTCTATCGGTCTCCCAGGATGGTATTATGCACTTAGCGTGCTTGTGACCGATATTCGGTAATTTGTAATGGGGAGCAATTCATCTCTGTGTATATCTCCTTATGTGAATTTTATGATGGGATCGGGTGGCACGCTGCCACAGGTATATTATTTGGATTGGGTTGCGTGCCGCAACAATGTGATGTTGAGTATGGTTCCCTATATTTTCCTGTGTTTTACTCCCTGTATTCCGAGGAAAGTTCATATTAGTTGCGTGAGTTGAGTAGTCCCTTCCTGAGTCATTTCTTTATGTATCATGTTCGAGTTGTGGCCTATTGGCACATTGTGGCATCGTGTGAGACTGTTGGTCATGTCTGGGATAATATGTGTCTGAACATTTCATACTGGGTGAGACGAGATTGTTGGATCAGGGATCAGTGCGATAAGGTTATGTAGAATATATGAAAGGACAATTACCCTTATTTGGTTGGTAATGAGATAAGGATCTAAGTCAAGATGAGAGATTCAATGTTTGGTTAACTATGCAGCTGATTAGGAATTTATACTCATCTCTTCCGTTGTGGTGGTATCGTCAACATTATAGCACGATGTATGTATGCATATTATAAGGTGCATTGGGAGCATCAGATTCGTAGAGTTTTGGCTGTTAATGTTTAGGGAATGTCATGGTGGCTAGATGATGAATTATGCGGTGCATGGTGCTGAATCAGCAAAGGTACGCAGTCGTGTTCTGGTACCTCGTGTGGTAGTTGGTACGGTGTTCATATATTAGAAACATTCCTGGCAGAGAATTTCAAGTGTTGGAACTGGGTTCTGAGCTTATTGTATGGATTAAAGAGGATATCTTCAGATTTGATCAAGCGAATGTGATCAACTGGGTTGTGGTAGCACGAGCAGGTGCACAAGGTGTTAAACACTGATTTCAGATAAATCTAGAGCAGTTCTTGGCACGTTCGAGGACGAATGTATGTTTAAGCGGGAGAGAATGTAACGACCCGACTAGTCGTTTTGAGCTCTAGCGCGTCGTTCAGCAGTTTGAGGTTGAGAAACTTTATTTCAAGTATTATGACTTGTTAGGTGTGGTCGAAACTGAATTTCAGGAAGTTTGGAGTCAATTTAGGAAGAAAATTCTCAATTCGGAAGCCTTAAGTCGGAAGAATCAACTAAGATTGGATTTTTGAGTAAACGACCTCCGAATCAGGATGAAGGTTCCAGCAGGTTCGTATGATGATTTTGGACTTGGGCTATGTTCGGATAGGGCTTTAGATAACCGGGAGCGTTTCGGCGCATATTATGGAAGATAACATCTTAGAAAGATTTCATAAATTTGGGCTGTAAGGCATTTCAGTGTTATAGATGTCCGTTTGGGATTCCGAGTCTGGGAATAGCTTCCTATGGTGATTCTGGAGTTGGGAGAGAGATCAGAAGTGAATTCGGATGTCCGTAGGTCATTTTGAAGTCATTTGGCTAAAGATAGAAATTTGAAGGTTATTGAGAAGTTTGACCGAGAGTTTGACTTTTTGATATCGGGGTCGGATTTTAATTCTGAAAGTTGGAGAAGGTCCGTAAGGTCAAATATGACTTGTGTGAAAAATTTGGGTCAATCGGACGTGATTTGATAGGTTTCGGCATCGGATGTAAAAGTTTGAAATTTCAAAGTTCATAAAGCTTGAATTGGAGTGTGATTCATGATTTCGACGTTGTTTGATGTGATTTGAGACCTCGAGCGAGTTCGTATCATGTTTTGGGACATGTTGGTATAATTGGTTAAGGTCCCGAGGGCCTCGGGTGGATTTCGGAAGGTTAACAGAATGGATTTCGGGCCAAAATAGCTGCTGAAATTTCTGCTGCAAATCTGTTTTGGACAGCAACTGATGCATCAAAGAGCTAATTTTGGAGGCGTATATATAAACATCTATAGGGATTCTGAAAATTTGCAAAACATAAAAGTTATAGACCTTGCATTCTAGTTTCCAGAAAATTAAACCATTCATGATTTGGACATTTTATGAGAAAGTTATGATCGATTGAATATGACTAGTGGAGCAGTTTCGACAAACTTTTCTGATGCATGGAGCCGAATTTAGAAGCTCATATCTCGAAATATATAAAGAGTTTTATGGTATACAACCTATCAAATTAAATATCTTCGAGTCTAGGTTCTAAATCTTCAAACCGTTTGTCATTTGGATATTTATACAAGGAGTTATGGCATTTTAACAGAAGGTGTACAGTAAGAGAAAATTATAATAGGATGTACAACTTGCACAACGCAAAGTACAACTCGATGAAGCATGGGCAGATTATTTTAAACACGAGTTTTGGCCCATTTCTTTCATTTCTTTCCTTTGGTTTGGACGATTTTGGAGAGCTCAAGGAGGAATTTTTACCAAGCAACACTAGGTAAGTGATTTCTTCCTATTTTTGAGTTAAATATGTGATCTTACATGGATTTAGACATGGAAAATTAGTATCAATTTGGGATTTTTGGGGAAGACCTAGAATTTGGAATTTTGGACCTTTACCATGAATTTGAGCATGAAAATCAGAGTAAGTTGTATAATTGAGTTAGTAAAGCTATGGGTAGAATTTATCTTCGAGAAATTTCGGAATCCGGGCACGTGGGCCTGGGGGCATTTTGGTCAATTCCTTGAGAGGAGATGGGAATTTATATAATTTGAATTGTTAAAAAATATTAGAGTACAATTTCATTGGTTTGTCGTTATTTGGATAGTTTTGGGGCGTTGTGCATCCATTGGAGGGTTCAGAAGGGCTTGGAAGCCGGTTATGGAATTTCGGAGCGAGGTAAGTCTCCTTTCTAACTTTGTGAGGGGGAATTATCACCATAGGTGAACTAAGTGAATAAGTGCTACTATTTGTTGGGGCTACGTACGCACGAAGTGACGGGAGTACGTGCGTAGCTACTATTATGCCATGTACGGGTAGTCTAGGACCCACTAGCATGTCTTACCTGTTGTACTCGTGATTTTTCCAGTAATACTAGACCGCTAATATAATCGAAATAGTAGTTGAATATATAAGACTAGAGTTCATTTTCTTAATCATCTAGAAGGAGAATTAATTTCCTCCGTGGATAATTGTATACCTAATAAGGTTATATTATTGAATATTATTAAACTTGGCAAATGAGTTTCAAAACAAAGATTTAAATGCTATTTTTTTTCGTGTTCCTTTAAGAGGATTTTATCATTTCCTGAGAAGTGTTTTCTTGATAAAAATGCGGATTTATTATGTGAATAGGTGTACATATGAGCACCTGAGTCGCATGTATGATTCGCGAGCAGGTTAGCCTTATTATTATTATGTTGACCGCGTCGCATGATTGATTCGCGAGCAGAAAAAATAGATGCATCTATGGCGAGCCGTTCGACCCTCGGCACTGCATAGTTTATGTTTATGTTGGTTCGGGCCGTCGACCCTCGGCATTGCTTGCGCATGATATTTACTACGTATTTGTTGTGATTTATACATGTTTATCGGCCTAAGGAAGTTTTAATGGCCAGCTATGAGGAAGGAGAATTAATGTGTAAAATGTGAAATAAGACTGATGTTTCTTATCTCTGGTTATGATTTAAATTGTCAACTGAAATGGTGAAGATTTAAAGTGTTAAATGTGGAAGGAGTTGATATTATTTATTCTTGGTTTTAATAAATTTTCTATGACATTCATGCTTTTTGTCTATCTTGAATATACTAAATTGACCTCTAGCAAGTGTCTAATTCGACCTCTCGTCACTACCTCTCTGAGGTTAGGCGCGCGACTTACTGTGTACACGTTGTTTTCGTACTCATGCTACACTTGCTGTGCATTTTTATTGCACAGGTACTTTCACATCGATGTGGCTGGTTTGGAGATTTAGGCGAGCTGTATCATGTGGATGCGATCCGCAACTGGAAGAGTCTCCCTCGTATTGTATTCATTTTGTTTTAAATTACATTGTCCAATTTGTATCTCGGACAAGCTTTGTAATGATTGTATAAATTCTTAGAAATTGCTCATGCCCTTGTGACATCGGGTTCTGGGGGATGTGTATGGGATGTATTTTATAAAAATTGAATATTAGGCTGTCGTATTTACTTAATGGATTTTGGTTTAGTTATTACGTAAGAAGTTAAAGGTAATGATTTCAAAAATGTTAAAATAGGAATTTATTTCAACTAATTAATGATTGGCTTGCCTGACGATGGTGTTCGGCGCCATCACGACCTTAATATATTTTGGGTCGTGACAATATTCATCTGAGTATTTCTTTTTTTCAGTCAAGAGAGCAGAGAGTATATATATACAGTATTACAGTATTTTCATTACCATCGAGCTATAATCGATGGGCAGGCCCCTCTTGGGAAACCTATGATCAAATGGTAAGTTATATACCGAGCCAACTGTGGCCGCGCACCTATGAGAGAGCCCAGTTGATCGAGATACAAAGCCTAGTATGGCCGAGCACCTATGAGCGAGCCTACTACGGCAGAGCAGTTATATATACATATCGGGCCTTGTAGGGCCTGACAACTATTTTACTTACTACATTGAGAGAGTTGAGTCAGTACTAGTAGGTAAGCATATTTTGAAATATCTTTAATGCTTTTAGTTGTTATATTATCAGTTCAGTTCAGCTTTCAGTATATTTCCTTACATACTCGGTACACTATTTCTTACCGAAGTCCCTTTTCTGGGGGCGCAACATTTCATGCGTGCAGGTTCAGACAGACAGATGGGTAGATCTCCTCATTAGGTGTTTCCAGAGTTCAGCTTGATCGGTAAGCTCCATACCCTTCAGAGTTGCCGGGTCTAGAGCTTTATGTATATATATATATATATATATATATATATATATATATATATATATATATATATATATATATATATATATATATATATATATATATATATATATATANAGACTGTGGCCTTGTTCCGATCACATTATATCCATCGGTAGAGGCTTGTAGACATATCATGTCAGTTAGTGCAGCATGTTGGTCTTGTAGGCCTTTTATGTATATTTTGTTGGTTTGCCAACTGTAGTAGTTATGACGGCCTTGTCGGCCCAACATTATATTAATGTTTAGTCAACATTTGCAATTGTTTTGCAATGTGTCCCATGGCCAAAGTATGACATTATATATTCAGAGTCCCTTAGTAGCAAGTTGGTACGCAAGGATAAGTGAGGCACCGGGTTCCGGTATCTCCCCCCAGTTTCAGGGCGTGATAGAAGTGGTATCAGAGCAGTTCTGTCCTAGGAAGTCTACAAGCCGTGTATAGTAAAGTCTTGTTTATGGGTGTGTCGTGCATCACACTTATAAGCAGGAGGCTACAAGGAATTTAGGACTGTCACTCTTTCTTCTTACTCTAGATTGTGTTGTAGAGCTCAGCTGTAAGAATTCAAACTATTAAACTCTATTTTCTTCACAATAAGGCGATACCTACATCCAAAAAGACGATTGGTAAGAGATATGGCTATGGAAGTGTTGAGTCAGAGGAACTCGACCTTGTATCATGCTTATGATAAGTAAATGTGAGGTTTTCAGCAGATCATGTGGGTACTGAAAGGTGTAAGCTTCTTGATAAGGATCCCTAAGTCAACAATATCTCTTCACTCTTATGGTAAAAAGCAATGAAAAAAAAATCAGAAGATACAAGTTTCGAAAAAAAAGCTAAGATGGAACAAAAGAAATTATTCGATCAATGATCCAGAGTTGGTTAAGTTATGAACACACTTAAGAGTTCGGAGTTTTATACACACATCATATACAGTCGTAGAATATTCTAGTATACGTTAAAAGAAATAATTGAGCCCAGGTCATAAACAAAGGATTAGATTTTTAAAAGAATTGTATCATGGATATTCCATAGCGCCATTAAAGGATAGTAATAACTAACACCATTAGGAACAGATCGGCAGATAGCTTAAGACTACATAAAGGTTGATCAGAGGAAAGAGGAAACTAAAGAGTTAAATCAACTAAGTAAATCAGGAGTTTGATTATTGAACCTAGAAAATTATGAACATAGTGTTAGAGAACATGGCAGAGTCACTCTTAATATTAAAGGTCCAGTTAGAAGAATACGAACTTCATAAGAAGTCAGTATAAAGCTCTCACCGAATCATGTAAAAAGGTGCAAGTATTATAATAGAAGTTCAAGTTGTGGATATGAATTATACCCATATGGAAGGGAAGTCATGAAGGATATAGAAGATGTGATACGAGACTTTAAAGTAAGTAAGGTAAAGGTGAACGACGTACGAGATACGCAAAGACAGAAGGTTATGAATAGTCCATACTTCATATAGAAGGCTAGAAGCGCGGGGATTCAATATCCAAGAATGATAGCGGCATCGTTAGTGGCATATCTTACATCCTGTGGTTTCTAGGTATCCAGAGGTCTAGTTAAGAAAGTAAAAAAAGAGTTAGAGATGATGTGATGTCTCACTTGATGTCCATGATAACACAAGGAAATCTATGGTGTAAGAAGTTGAAGGAGGGGTGCGAGTAGTATAAATAGATATGTATGGGTCGCAAGCTAAAGTATGGCAGAGCGACAAGGTTTTAGAAAGACAAGAGTAAGTATAAGAAGAAGACAAGTGAGAAGGTGACGAAAATGGATAAGTCCTCGGGATTAAGCCGTGAAAACAAAGGAGCTGATGGTTCC
>MDKI01085817.1:0-14097 GCA_005239505.1 Nicotiana paniculata
TAACTCGATAGAATACAGTATCGAGTGCCAGTCATGCCTCCCCTAGTTTGGGGCGTGACAATAGCCTTGGGGGGATGAGCCACCCTTTAACAGAATGCACTTTGATCAATGTCAAGACACAGTTGAATAAGAGATTAAAGATAAAGTGACAATATATTGCTTCTGAATGCATGTTGTGTCTCCCTTTTACAAGTAATCATACAACCTTTATATAGTAGGGGAGTCCTACTTTAGGTACAATTCTATAAAAGGTAATAATCTCTTGATTCGCTGATTTGCCGGTTCCTTATTGATACGTGCCAAGATTCCTGCCGTAATATCCGACCCGTCACGGATATTTCGACCTTCTGTTATTTCGGTCTTCTGTTTGTTATGCTGAAAATGTTTCCTCGAGATCGTTCGGGGTCAGGGTCTGTTCCGGGATCACAGATTCAATGTTCTTGAGGACGGACATTCTGATCTTAGGTTCTGGTCCGGTGGGATTTGGGGTAGATCATTAGTCCCTCACGTTCCGAGCCCGATCTACCATGTCATGGATGATCCTAGTTTCTACCGTATACAGTAATTTAACATCAGCAATGAAAAGTTAGTAAGTACAATGATTTGTAATACAGCAGAGAGTTAAACTATCTACATGAAAATAATGCACACAAAACAACTTGCCAATGACTGTTTATTTGCATATGTGTTCAAAAGGAATAGATTATAGGTATTAACTTTGATTCAAATGGGCTTAAAGTTTAGCCATGAAACTTAAAATATGATAAAACAAGAAAATGCTTAAAATATATATTATACTGAAGAGAGAGTAGACGACGAAAATATATATGAGATCCCAATTCTCACCTCGATACCTCGCGACAGAAATGACAAAATAAACAAAACATCGCGTCAGTCAAATCATAGTGGCATTAAATGCTTGTCAGTTTCCGATCAACCACTCCTGGATGCAAACCGTCGTTTGAAAACTATAAATACCCCCATTTTTATTCATTCAATCTTTACATCCAAACCTTCTACCCTTGTTCTTTAGAAATATTTATATTTTTCTGGCATTTGTACTATGGGTTTTTAATATCCTTTGTGGGGACTTCTGCTCATCTTTACCCCAAATCATCAAGTGTACTGCTATAACTTCCTCTTCTTCTTTTTCCCTCAAAAAAAGAAATGGAGAAGACTCCAAAAATTGTCCCCCAAAAAGAAACTCCTTCTACATTGCGGTCAGCTGCTGAGGAGACCGTTCCACGTACTGCTGTTGAGGAACCAACAGCGGAACCTCCTTTGAATACGTTCATCCCTGGTGGGTGCTTGGTAACCGCCGATTTTAAGGTTGAAAAACATCCCTCCATGCCCGGCCGGTGTGAGAAGGTCTCGAGATACATATGCTCAATCACTGAAGAAATCCTCACCAAGGTAAAAAATGATTGCAACTGGGTTGACAAGCACGTGGTGGTTCTTGGGCCAGATGAAGATATCACCACCCACGTCGAGGGATACTTAAGTGTTTAAACTTATCCCTTTACGCTGGGCCATTGGATCCGGTTATCATCCACTTCTGCAAAAGATACGAGGTATGCCTTGGTAAAATTCACCCTTCATTTTGGAGGATTGTGATCCTATTTCGGTTCTTCGTGAGCAAGATCGATGGGAGCTTATTCACCGTCGACCACCTCATGCGCCTATACAATCCCTGACTCTTTCGGGGGGATTGATCAAGCTCGGGCGCTGGGCTAGTAAAGCCCCATTCTCGAGTATTGATGAATATCGGGATCGATGTTGGCTAGGCTGTTTTGTCCGAGTAAGGACCTCGGACCTGATCCCAGCTGAGTGCATGCCGTTCCCCAAGAAGTGGAACACAAAACGTAAGTAAAATTTCGTTTTAAAATTTTATTTTACCCTTACTTCCTTCCTCTTTATCGGTGCTTGGTGGTGGTGCGGTTGTCGCTCGGGTTCCAAATGCAGTCCCTCGACTCAAAGAGTGGGTCAAGGGCATCGTGTTACAAAGGCCGTATTCTGAGCGCACATGGTGCGAACTTTCGAAGGGCCGGTGGGAAGCTCGTTCTGATGGTGAGATTCCTTCCCCGAGTGAGTAAAACTTGGTTTCTTTTTTTGACAAGTTCTTACTTGTTTTATTTTCCTTTGCAGAATTATCCAAAGACGTCGTATTGAGGCCTCTATCCGGTGACGAGGATTGGCCCACCATGTCCTCTGCTCTGAGACAGGATGATAAGAAGAAGATAAAAAGGGCTTCGTGTTCTCCGAGCTCACAGAAAAAGTAAGCAAAAGGAAAGTTGGTGCGCAAGCCTATATAAAATACCAACGCTCGAGCGCCCTCACCGGACTCACTCCATCGGCTGAGGGATGAGTCAGAAGAAGAAGAAGCCTTTGAACTGATGGCCCGTATGCGGTCGCAGTTCGAGGGACAAGGGGCCTCCGAACCACAGAAAGTCGAGGCTAATCTACCTCAAGCCAAGGCCGCCGACGAGGAGGCCATGGTTGAGGCCAACGAGGAGGCCGTGGCCGAGGCCTCCCGGACGAGGGTAATGCCCCGAAAGATGTACTCGGTGTGATATATATCACTGAGTTGCCTTCATTCACTGATTTTATATACAACGAGGCTCAGACAAGGAAACCTCTCCCTAATGAAGGAGCCCATGGAGTGGACGACCCCTTCCGCGGCTTTTTTAATGGAGTGGATTCTACCGCCACAGAAGATGTCACCAGATTGGGTGACTTAGAGGTGACAAGGAAGAGTCCATCTTCGGGAACAAGTGGGCCTTCCTCAAGCCTGAAACTAATCAACTGTTTCACAACTCCAACCGTGGATCCTGACCGGAAGCGATCGATCATCATCTCCATTTTGGAGGATGCCGGGGTCCTCTCTGTCCCCGTGGGGTTGTCCAGTTACCTTTGGTTATTGGTGACCAAGGAAGACCAAGCTAATATGAACGGGGTGGAAGGGCCCTGCCTGTTCAACGAAGCTCAACATGCATTAAACCGGGTAACTTCAGATATCTCTCGATGACTTCTAAGTTGTACTTAGATTAATTTATAGATGAACATAACTTTTTCCTTTGTGTTTGTAGGCCTTGGTGCTTCATCATGAAACTTTTCTTCGATATTAAGAAGAGCTAAATCAGTATGAAGATGAGATTTGAGGGCTCAATGAGAAGAGAGATACTTACAAACTTCTCAGGAAGCAACGCGAAGGGGGGCTAAGAGCCTCCGAGTTGAGCTAGAGGTGGCTCGAAAAGAGCACGCCGACCTGGTTGAAGAGGTAAAAGTCTTTGAGATTAGTAAAAATGAGCTAGAATCAGTGACTAACACTTCATACCCGTAGGTCCAAAAGAATCTTGATCGGATCAACCAACTTCGGGAAGAGATGGACGTGGTAAAGGCCGAGGACGAAGAATGAAAAAGCAAAATGGACCGCCTTGCCTTGGAAAAGGAAATTTCCCGGGCACAATTGGCTTCGGCTGAGGTCCATCTTCGGACGTCAAAGGAAAAGGTCGTGGTGCATGACAAAAAGATTGAGGAGCTCCAGTCTCAGCTATGTTCGGCCGTCTTCGATCAAAAAAATCTGGCCAAGAAGCTTGAAACGGCCAAGTCAGAGGCCGAGGTGGTTATAGTCGATGCTAATGAAATGGTGGCCTAATATAAGGCCGATGCCGTGGTGGACAAGGTTTGAGCAAAGGATATTATCAAGCACACAAAGTGTCAATCCCGGAGGGAGGCCCTCGAGGAAGTTCATGCTCGAGTTTTGATTTATCGGCTAAAATTGAGAGTGCCAAGGAGCTCGAAGCCGATGCCAAGAAGTTGGCTTATCCTGAGGATGATGAATATTCAGAGGGTTTGAGTGGATTAGAGGGTGGAATAAACCCCGAAGGTGATAAGGCGACCCTCGACGACGACTAGGCCACTTAGGCTCTTTTTCAGATGTTTTTGTTTTTTTTTTGCCTTTTGTATTACCTTTTTGTTGAGGTCGTTTGGCCTTTGTAAAAATTTTCATTAGGGTTGTTTGTCCTTGTAAATTTTTTTTAGATGTATATAAGGATTTTCCCTTCAACAACTTCTGAATTTCTCCTTTGCTTTATCAATAGATTTACAAAGATTGAAATGCCTTAGCATAAAATAGTTAGGTTATGCTCGGAGGTTAGAACAAGCCTTGCCTTCAACATTATTTTGTTTTAAGGCATCGTGGGGTTTCGGTGTGACCGAAATTTTTCCCCAAAGTACTTATATTTTTTTAGATTATAGTTTGTATCGCTCCTTTTTGGTTATCTGCAAGCGTTAATTCAAAATGTAAATAAAAGAAACGAATGGGGTCGTAACTTAGCATTGATATCATTTTAAGGTCATTATATTCCAGTTGTTATGTAGTCTTTCACCATTCATTATTCCAAGTTTGTATGATCCCTTTCCGATGATCTCGATAGTTTGATATGGTCCTTCCCAGTTCGGCCCCAGCTTTCTTTAATTCGGGTTTCGGGTGTTTAGTGTGACCTTTCTTAATACCAGGTCTCGGTATTGAAGTGTCGAAGGTTGGCCCTTTAGTTGTAATCTATCTCGATCCGTTTTTTTTGGGTGGCTAACCGAACAAGGGTAGTTTCGCGCCTTTCATCTAATAGCTCCAGGCTCGTATTCATGGCCTCGTCATTCAACTCCTTGGTCGTGTATCGGAACCTGAGACTTGGCTCTCCGGCTTTAACCAGTATTAGGGTTTCGGTGTTGTAAACCAACGTGAACAGGGTGGCCCTAGTGCTAGATTTTGAGGTCGTATGGTATGCCCATAAGACTTCGGGAAGGATTTCCTTCCATTTCCCTTTGGCATAATTTAACCTCTTTTTGAGGTTTTGGAGTATGGTCTTACTGGTCGATTATGCTTGTCCATTTCCACTAGGATGGTAAGGTGTTGATAGGATCCTTTTGATCTTGTGGTCTCCAAGAAGCCTGCTTACTTTGCTACCGATGAATTGATTCCCATTATCGCACACGATCTCGGCCGACATTCCGAATAGGCATATGATGTTGTCCCAAATGAAACTGTTAGTCAATTTGATAGTTCTAGTATATTGTCTAACTACGTTGCCTGTAGGTGGCTTCAACACGATGCCGAGTCCGAAACCTTTTGGCATACGAGGCGTCGTCCATAAAGAAGGTCCTCATTCCCGAAGACGTCCTCGAGTTTACCAACAACTCTCTTTCGACTTTGGGTATTAGGGCCGGCGTAAAGTCGGCCACAAAATCCGTAAAAAAATTAAGATTTAATGGTTTTCCAGGGTCGATATTCAATATCGTACACACTAATTTTTATGGCCCATTTGGCCAATCGTTCCGAGAGTTCGGGTTTATGCATTATATTTCACAATGGGTAAGTAGTCACAACACATGTAGGAAGGCACTGAAAATATGAAAATTTTCAGTTTCCTAGAGGCGCTTAACAAAGCGAGCACCAATTTTTCTAGGTGAGGGTAGCTAGTTTTAGCCTCACCCAGAGTCCTGCTAACATAGTACATTGGAAATTGCATACCTTGCTCTTCCCGGACCAGGACTCCGCTTACTGCTATCTCTGATACTGCTAAGTTCATGTATAGTTGTTCGTCTTCCTTCGGCGTGTGAAGAAGTAGTGGTCTTGATAGATATCGCTTGATTCCCTCCAAGGCTTGTTGGCATTCTGGGGTCCATGAGAAGTTGTTCTTCTTCTTCAGTAGCGAGAAGAATTGGTGGCTCTTATCGGAAGACCTCGAGATGCATCGCCCCAGGGCAGCTATGCGCCCGGTTAACCTTTTCACGGCCTTTATGTTGTCTATCACTGTGATATCTTCAATGGATTTGATCTTGTTGGGGTTGATCTCAATTCCCCGGTTGGATACCAAGAACCCGAATGATTTACCCGATCCGACTCCAAACGTACACTTCTTCGGGTTCAACATCATATTGTACTTCTTCAATATGGTAAAGTTTTCCTGCAAATGATTTAAATGGTCCTCTACTTGGTAGGGATTAACCAACATATCGTCAATGTAAATTTCCGTTGATTTTCCTATTTGTTCCTCGAACATCCGGTTTACTAGGCGTTAATAAGTGGCACCGGTATTTTTTTTATCCGAATGGCATCACATTATAGCAGTATGTGCCGTAGTTAGTAATGAAGGAGGTTTTTTCCTTATCATCCGGGTTTATCTGTATTTGGTTGCACCCGGAATAGGCATAGAGAAAACTAAGGATCTCGTGGCCGGCCATGGCATCGATCATGCGATCGATGTTGGGCAAAGGGCAAGAGTCCTCGGGACACGCCCTATTCAAATCCTTATAGTCTACACACATTCTTAATTTGTTCCTTTTTTAGGTAACACTTATATGTTTGCTAACGAATCCGGGTATTTAACCTCCCGAATGGAACCTTTTTAAGGAGTTTAGATACCTCGTCCTTGATGAAAGCATGTTTGACCTTGGACTGGGGTCTCCTCTACTGCTTGACCGGGTGAAATTACAGGTCCAGGCTTAGCTTGTGAGTGGTTATCTCTGGTGGGATCCCTATAATATCAAGATGGGATCCCTGTCATATCAAGATGAGACCCCTATCATATCAAGATGGGCCCAAGAGAAACAATTTATGTTAGCTATCAGAAATTGAATTACTTTTTCTTGAGCTCGGGAGTTAACCTCGTGCCTAGGTGTACCTTCCGATTGGGTAGATGCTCGATCGATATGACTTGTTCCAACTCCTCAACCATTGACTTAGTGGCGTCGTAATAATCGGGGACTATAAAAGATCTGGGAACCTCGTAATCATCATCTTTATCAGTCCCCCGTTTATCCAGTTGGGTCATGGACGGTGTCGGTAATTTCTATTTAGCCTATTGCCTTGTACCCCAACTTGGTTCCTTTGACATTGCGAGTGTTGATATCAGATTCACCTCTTTGACTGCAAACATTTCCTTTGTGGCTGGTCGTTCTCTGTAGATATTTTCTATCCCTACTAGCGTTGGGAATTTTAACACTTGGTGAAGAGTCGAGGGCACTTCCCTCATGTTGCGGATCCACGACCTCCTGAACAGGGCGTTGAACCTCATGTACCCTTCGATCACATAAAACTTGGCCTCCTGGATGATCCCGGCGGCATTCACTGGTAATATTATCTCCCCTTTAGTGATTTCACATGCCATGTTGAATCCGTTTAGAACTCGGACTGCAGGCACGATTTGATCTTGTAGACCCAAATGTTCTGTGATTCTCGACTGTATGATGTTGGCCGAGCTACCTGGATCAATTAATACACGCTTAACTCGAGATTTATTTATGAGTACAGATATTACCAGTGCATCATTGTCGGGCTGCACGATCCCTTCTGTGTCCTCGTCGTTGAAGGGCAAAGTTCCTTTTGGTATGTAATCTTGAGTCTATTTTTCCCTTGTGATAGATACTTTGGTGCATTTTAACATCGGCCCTTGAGGAACATCGACCCCACCAATGATCATGTTAATGATGTGTTGAGGTTCTTCTTTTTCAGTCTATTTATTAGAATCTCTATTTTTCAAATGATTCTTGGCTCGGTCGCTCAGGAATTCTCGAAGGTGACTGTTGTTGAATAACCGGGCTACCTCCTCCCTCAATTATTGGCTATCCTCTGTTTTGTAGCAGTGAGTGCCATGATATTTTCACATCTAGTTAGGATCCCTTTAAGCTGGGTCGGATTGTAGAGGTCGAGGCCATTTGGTGTCCTTGATGCGTCCGATAGCTGATACGATGGCAGCAACATCAACATTAAATTTATATTCCGATAACTTTTGTGCTTATTTAGTCCTGATAGGCCTATCAAAACCGTTCTTGCTCAACAGTCCCTGTCTGCTCTGGGCTCGATCATTTCTCCTTTCATTCCGCATAGAATTCTGTCCGGACCCACTACTTCTTCGATCTTCATTGTACGACTGGAATCAATCCCTATTTGACCTCAGCTCACGATCAATATCTCTCTTGACTCTGTCGATGGGTCTAGCAGGATAAACAGACCCGGAAAGAGCCCCAAGTTGATCGTCTTCGACTATGATTTTCTATTGATATTGATTATGCACATCAACCTAAGTAACAACCAGATACTCTATCAGATTCTACACTATCGTAAAGCCACCGAGCTTCGAACATTGAGTCCTTGGGTGAAATTTTGAACGACCCAATCATCAGCGACTGACGGTAGATCCATCTGTTCCATTTGAAACCGGGACACGAACTCCCTGAGAATCTCATTATCCTTCTATATCACTTTGAAAAGGTCTAACTTCCTGGTTTCGATCTTGATAGCGCTGGTGTGTGCTTTCACGAAATATTCTGCAAGCATAGCAAATGAGTCAATAGAATTAGGAGGTATGTTGTGATACTATATCATATCTCCCTTTGACAGGGTCTCTCCTAATTTCTTCAACAAGACAGACTCGATCTCATCATCCTTCAAGTCGTTCCCTTTGATGGCGCATGTGTAGGAGGTAACATGATCGTTAGGGTCGCTTGTTCCATTGTACTTAGGGCATGCGAAATGTTTTAAGGATCGAATTTGGAGTCGCACTTGGAGGGAAAGATTTTTGTACGAACTTCTGGAGTCCAGGCCTTTCAGTATCGGCGGTGCTCCCAGGATTTGGTCGCCCCTGGAATTGTATGTTTCTACCTTTTTTTTCATTTGATTTGATTTTCTTCTCCCCTGATTCTATCCGTTTTATCGGGTCCTCGACCATTTTTATGATCTTGGGGTTAGTCCCCGGCTCGTTCTCATTCAACCTCTCTACGACCGGTTCTTCCCTACGGGTGATTTCCCAGGACGAATCGGGTTCAATTCTGCTCGATGCGCGACTTTGGTTTTGTAACTGAGGTATCACTGCTTGTTGAGCCTGTAACATTTCAAATATCATCCGTAGATTGATCCCGTCTCCTCCATTGTTTTGAGTAATCTGCTGCCGATCGGGCTCTACCACGGATGCTATTCTCGGGGTTGGTAGGCAGGTTTGTGTCGATAGCCACATGCGAGTTAGCGTCAAACGGGTCCGCAACTAGAATTACAATGAGATCAACGGGCGGTACATCGTTACCAGGCGCTACATTGTTATTTTCACCGTGATAACCGGACTCATTGTCAACAGGTATGGGTGCTAATTGTGAGTTTGACATTTTGAGTTTTAACCTGAAATTAGAGACCCTTCAAAGAAAAAGTGTAAAGTAGTGTGTGTTATGAAAATTCTTATAAAATAACCACTGTTATCCTTAGTCCCACGGTGGGCGCCAAACTGTTTACCCTCAAAATCGGATAACAATTGAATTCTTAAGTGGTTTTAAGGATACGTGGATTAAATTGACACAAAGCAATAAATTAAATTGCAATTGAAAAAAAATATGATAACTTAAATTCAAACCACACGAATTGAACCGTTACAGCCTTGTGAGGTGAGCCACCCTTGAACAGAATGAACTTTGACTAATTTCAAGACACAATTGAATAATAGCTTAAAGAGAAAGTAATAGTATATTGCTTCTGAATGCGTGTTGCGTCCCCCTTTTACAAGTAATCAGACCCCCTTTATATAGTAGGGGAGTCCTACTTTATGTACAATTCTATAAAGATAAAAATCTCTTGATTCACTGATTTGCGGGTTCCTTATTGATACATGCCGAGATTTCTACCGTAATATCCGACCGGTCTGGGATATTTTGGTCTTCTGTTATTTCGGTCTTCTATTGGTTACGCTGACAACATTTCCTCGAGCTCATTCGGGGTCAAGGTCTATTCCGGGATCACGGATTCGATGTTCTTGAGGACGGACATTCTGACCTCGGGTTCTGGCCCGGTGGGATTGGGGTTGATCATTAGTCCCTCACATTCCGAGCCCGATCAACTATGTCGTGGATGAGCCCGGTTTCTACCGTATACACTGTCAAATTGGAGAGTAGTTTCAAGTTGGAGTTTTTAAATTGTACTAAAATCTATATATTATTAAAAGAAGAGGAAAATGCCTTATTCTTAAGCCACCTGGCCGCCTAGAAAAAAGACACATGGCATAAGTAGTTAATAATTAGTTATTTGGTTAATAATTAGTTATTATTTTTAATTTAAATATCTATAAAATAATAAAATAAAATATTTTAAATTAGAGAGTAGTTTCAAGTTGGAGTTTTAAATTATTTTAAAATTTATATACTATTATAAAAAGAGGAAAAAGCCCTTTCATTAAGCCACGTGGCAGCCTAGGAAAAAAAGTTGCATGGCATAAGTAGTTAATGATTACTTATTTGGTTTATAATTAGTTACTAGTGACTATTTTTTAATTTAAATATCTATAAAATAATAAAATAAAACATTTCTTAATAAAAAATAAATAATTAATATCCTTTCAAATTGCAGAGTAGTCTCAAGTTGGAGTTTTCAAATTATTTGAAACCTATATATTATTAAAAAACGAGGAAAAAGCCCTTTTCTTACGCCATGTGGCAGCCTATAAAAAGGTCGCATGGCATAAGTAGTTAGTTATTTGGTTAATAATTAGATATTAGTTATAATCTTTTAATTAAGTATCTATAAAATCATAAAATAAAATATTTCTTAATAAAAACGAAAAAAATATCCTTTCAAATTAGAGAGTAGTTTCAAGTTGAAGTTTTTATATTATTTTAAAATCAGTATATTATTAAAAGAAGAGGAAAAATCTCCTTCCTTAAGCCACGTGGCAGCCTAGAAAAAAGTCACATGGCATAAGTAGTTAATAATTAGTTATTTTGTTAATAATTAGTTATTAGATATTATTTTTAAATTTAAATATATATAAAACAGTAAAATAAAATATTTCTTAAATTGGAGAGTAGTTTCAAATTAGAGTTTTCAAATTACTTTAAAATCTATATATTACTAAAAGAAGAGGAAAAGCCTTTTCGTTAAGGCACATGGCATCCTTTAAAAATGTCACATGACATAAGTAGTTTATCATTAGTTATTAGTTATCTTTTTTAATTTAAATATCTAGAAAATAAAAAAATAAAATATATTTTAATAAAAACGAAAAAAAAAATTATCCTTTCAAATTGGAGAGTAGTTCAAGTTGGAGTATTTAAAACCCACATGGTAGCCTAGAAAAAACCCACATAGCATAAGTAGTTAATAATCAGTTAATTAGTTAATAATTATCTATTGGTTATTGTTTTTGAATTTAAATATCAATAATATAATAAAATAAATATTTCTTAATAAAATGAAAAAATAAAAAAAAATGTCCATTCAAATTGGAGAGTAGTTTCAAGTTGGAGTTTTAAAATTATTTCAAAATAAAAACACTAAAGTTAAAATAAATAAAAAAGTTCCAATTCAAAATTTCTTTTTTTTAAAAATATTTTAAAAAAATAAAATAAAAAGATAATTTATTCAGAGAATATTATTGCGAGTAATCGAATAAAATATAAAATAAAAAAATATTCCAAGAGTAATAAAATATGTATCTTCTATTATATTAAAAAATATAGTAGAAAAAAATATTATACAAAATAATTTGCTAATAAAAATTTATATTAATAGTGTAATTATTGTTAGACCCTATACTTTCGTACGTGTGAGTATTTGTAAGTCAATTGATGTAAGCTCATAAATGAGATCACCTTTGAGAGTACATAAAGTAAGTTAATCATGTTACCTTGGAGGTTACAAATCTTTAAGATCATGTATAACAAGTACCAAGAGGGTTGGAAAGCTTTGAAGCTAAACCAATTGAAGAAAATAAGTTTCGTCGAAAGTCGACAAATTTGAAATGTTCTAAAATGTACTTTGGGGTGAGAATAGGGTTCATAACATTATAAGGAGGTTATGCTATGTTTTATTTTAGTCGTATGATAGTCGTGTGCTACGTTTTGAAGTCAAGCAAGTTGTGGAACAAAAGTTGGCAAAGGTCATCACAAGTCACATTCATAATATGCTGAAAATTAGGTCAAATGTAGTTGAGATGTTCTCCCAATATACTTGGAATTATTTGATTATCTGTCTACCAAATTGAAGATCTATGAGTCTAGTTTCCAACTCATTAAACTGTTTGTCAATACGACGTCGGAGTAGATAGATATTCGCGTTTTCGCGAGACTGCGCAAACAGCTCCCGTGGGACCCACCTAAGCAGTGGTCGACCTACTTCACTTTAAAAACGATTTGGACGCCTATTTTCTGCTCATTTTCGAGCCAACTTCATCTCCAAACTTTTCCTAACCATCCTAAACAGATACCATAAGGGTTTGAAGTGATTCCAAAGTGAATAAACCATATTTTAATATCAAAAGTTAGTTCTAGTGAAGAACAACACCTCTTTGAGGTTGTGTTGTCGTTGAGGATAGTTGTGGGTTGTGTTTAGCTGAAATTTCAAGTTTTTGCTACTGACTAAGGTGGGTATAACAGCCTACTAATTGTTCTTAAGCTTGCTTGTATGTTGGTTAAGTTGTTAGGATGATAAACTACAAGATAATACTTGGATTAGCTTAAGTCACTTCTATGGTGTTGTATTTTCATTGAGGGCTGTTGTATGCTAAATATAACTTGGATTTTAACTTGAAGCTACTGTAGGAGGTATTTATATTGTGTTCTTGCATGTGCTTAAGGTTATCTGGATGTTGATTAAGTTAAATGGATGGACTAGACATTAACTAGTGAATAAAGTTGCTAATTGAGGATAGTTAGAGTTGTGGATTGTTTTCATTATTATAAATATATGGTGCAAGGCTGGTATCATTGATTAATGACTTCATTATCATGTTAATGATACTATTAAGTTGAAGTACAAAGTCTATAAGGGGTGATATGGGGTATACGGATTCCAATCGGAGGTTGTCGCTCGTCGTGAAGTAGTTGTGACTTGTTGTTGCTATATGGTGTCTTGTTATTGATATTTATATGTTGCTTGGTTTTTTTGGTTGTTGTTGTTGGTATATGGTATTGGAAGAGGCCCTTGTTACAGGGATATGTTGCCCAAATTTACATAAACGAGCTACTAGTTTAAGTTGCAGACTTAGCCTTTACTCAGTACTGATTTTGAATCTCCTTATGCTATGGTAGGTTGAGTTGAGTTGTTTCAAGAATTACTTGTAAGGTATTAAAGACTCAACGAAGTTAAGGTATGTTTAGGATATCTCTTCTTTCCTTTTTTCATGATCCATATGATACCACGAAACGAGCAAGCACACAACTTTCATAAATGATTTTATTCTTAGAAGTACTAAGGCTGCCTATGTTCTTGATTCCCCATATGTCCTACTACCATATTGTCTATTCATGGGTCTCATGACATTTCGAGGGATCTTATTAACTTACTTCATCATGCATTGCATTCATTTATACATGTATATTGACCAATGACCAGATAACATTATATACGCGTATAATATATGTATATGAGGTATGGGGAAATGTTATAGCGTTATATATGCACCACCACCTGATCAGCTGGTATACGTTGAGGATTTCTCCCAAAGAGGCCAAGATGATATAATGGGATTCCCTCAGAGGCTTGATGATATTATGTACGCAGCGTACCTATGCATGATATGACATTTATACGCATATGCATGACATTATAAATGTCATGATTCACAGAGTTATTAAGACTTACAGTTTGAGTTCCTTACTCCATGTTTCTTTTATGTCGTTTATATACTACTTTCATGCCTTACATACTCGGTACTTTATTTGTACTAACATCACTTTTTCTTGAGGACACCGCGTTTTATGCCACAGGTCCTGATAAACAGGTTGATAGTCGTCCTAGTAGGATATCAGCTCAGCGGAATGTGTCGGTGCACTCTACTTGCCCCGTAGTTACCTATTTGGTCAGTATGATTTGAACATGTATTGACTGGTATGGTGGGGCCATGTCCCTACCTTTGTGACATTTATATAGTCTTAGAGGCTTGTAGACAGATGTCATGTATATGGATACTAGTATGGCCTTGGCGGCTGATAACGCTCAACTATGTCTAATAAAAGACTAAACGGGCGTTACAAATATAATCTGGGTTATTAAGCCCTGAGTCGATCCCACAGGGAGTTAAGGTATCAAGCAAGCTGTCAGAATACTAAACTGTCACTTGG
>ML308494.1:0-68175 GCA_005239505.1 Nicotiana paniculata
ATCGATGACCCAAATTACTGCAAATATCATTGACTTGTGAGCCACCCTCTGGAGAAGTGCTTTTTCTTCAAGGACAAAGTTATAGACTTGGCTCATGAAAAGAAGATTGTGCTTGAAGATGAGAAAGCAAGCACAAACCAAGTCTCTATCATATTTGGCTCATTCAATCCAGACAAATTATGTAGTTCTAAAGAAAGTAAAGATGGAGAATTACTGGAGAACTACAAGGTTGAAGACGGTCAACCTGAGGATGATAAAGGTTGGACGTTGGTGACTCATCGTAGGCGCCACAAAAGGAGCCCACTAAAAGGATCAATGGAACAACCAACGAGGAAAATGATGGTGAAAAGACCTAGGAGATGGAAACCAGTTAAGCATGTAAAGAAAGCAAAAGTGGAGGTGCGCCATCCTCAAAATCCATGACATCCAATGACCTTGGAGGAGTTTTTACCAAGTTGGTTCCGCACGAAGATTTTCCATGACGGTATTGATGCCTCTTGTTGCCATACTGACGAAGGGAAGGAAAGGAGTGATGACCTACTGTCGGCACCATCTTCGGAAAAGTTTATCGAGTCCACTCCTCAAGAAGTTAATGCTTGTGAGGAAAAAGTCACGTTCACAAATAATGATCTTCTGCTAGGTGACACTCCTCATAACCGCCCATTGTACCTGGTTGGATATATGTGTGATGAAAGGGTAAATTGAATTTTGTTGATGGAGGATCCTCAGTGAACATTTTTCAATTCGTACTATGAAAGAACTGGGTATTCCTATGAACGAACTCTCAGAAAGTCGTGTGATGATCCAAGGATTCAACCAAGGAGGGCAAAGAGCCATAGGCGTGATCAGGCTGGGAATCACCATTGAAGATATGCAATCAAGTGAATGGCTGCATGTGATCGATGCAAAGAATTCATACAATGTCTTGCTTGGAAGGCCTTGGATACATGAGAATAAAGTAGTTCCTTCTACCTACCATCAATGTTTAAAATACTACGAGGGTGAAGTCGAGAGAAGATAGTTGCCGATGATGCGCCATTCATCGAGGCAGAGTCACACTTCGCCGATGCAAAGTTCTACTTGAAGAACCACATTGTGAAGGAGCTAAAAGTTGATGATGGCATGAAAAGCAAGAATGATGAGCCCACAACTAAAATAGCTGAGGTGACTATTGGTAAAGACAAAGTTGTTATTGAGGAGGTACAACCCAACATGAATAGATCTCATAGAGGGAATATTGCGTCTTATAGTAAGAAAGTAAGTCATGTGCTCCAATATGTTCCTAAAAGGAAGAAATATGAAGGCGAATCATCTAATCTCCAAACTAACATGCTAAAGGAGTTAACTCTTCCGGTAAAATGAATTGAGGCAGTAAAGTTGTCCTCGAAGCCGCTTGCAGGATTTGTAGCCCAAAATCCTCTGCAGAAAGTGGCACTCCCTACAAAGCGGACAGAACAGATGAAGGTTTTGATCCTAACGCTTACAAGCTATTTGGAAAGGCTGGATACAATCCCAATGAGCCGTCAAAGTTAGTGAAGCTCCCATCAGAAGCTGTAACGAGGCAACCACGTGAAGGTTTGGGATACAAGCAACCGTCACCAATGTACATCTCAATAAGAAGGGCGAGTAGCAATTATATCACTATAGAAGATGAATCTGCCGCTTCTAACAGGCCTTCTGTCTTTGACCGACTTGGAAAATCAACTGTGAGAACTTCCGTATTTGAGAGATTGGGTCCATTAAAGAAGGGGAATAAGTTCCAGAGAAATTATCAAAATACAAGAACACCCGCTTCGACCAAAATTCATAAGATCTCTAAAAATTTCCAAAGTTTGGTTCCTTGTAGAATGAAGCGACAAACAAAATTCATGGTTTCATATGATGAAGTACTGAAGGTTAATCCATACACTGTGGTCTAAACTAAAGAACGTGATGAAGATGAAGAAAGCGTGGGTTCTTCGTATAATGTTACTGCACAAAGCAAGCAAGGTGTTTTATCTCTAATAGAGGATGATAAGAAATTGGACGGTGTTTCACCATGTTATCACATATCCTTCAATGATGGGGACCCTCAAGAAGATGAATATGTGAAAGATGCTCCCCCGGAACTTGAAGAAGGGGTAAAGGCAACGGTTGATGCCTTAAAAGAAGTTAACCTTGGCACCGATGAAGAACCAAGACCCACCTACCTAAGTGCTTTACTAGAAATTGACGAAGAAAGCACTTATATTGAATTACTCAAGGAGTTTAGAGATGTCTTTGGTTGGAGTTCAAAGAAATGCCTGGCTTGGATCCTAAAGTGGCAGTCCATCACCTTGCGGTCAAAAATGGTGCTCGTCCTGTTAAGCAAGCTCAAAGGCGTTTTAGGCCGACTTGGTTCCCTTGATTGAAGCCGAAGTTAACAAACTCATCGAAGCTGGCTTTATTCGTGAAGTTAAATACCCAACATGGGTTTCAAGTATTGTCCCTGTAAGGAAGCAAAATGTCCAGATTTGAGTGTGCGTTGACTTTAGGGATCTTAACAATGCGTGTCCGAAAGATGAGTTCCCCCTTCCTATTCCAGAACTGATGATCGATGTTGCTACTGGGTACGAGGCAACGTCATTTATGGACGGTTCATCAGGCTATAACCAAATTCGCATGGCGCGAACAGATGAAGAGCTTACTGCATTCCGTACCCCCAAGGGTATTTATTGCTACAAGGTAATGCCTTTGGCTTGAAGAACGCTGGTGCTACTTACCAAAGAGCTATGCAGAATATCTTTGATGAACTTCTCCACAGAATGTCGAATGCTCTGTTGATGACTTGGTGGTGAAATCAGGAAAGAAAAGCAACCACTTGAAAGACCCGAGAATGGTGTTTGAGTTGCTCCGCAGATACCAACTTAGGATGAATCCATTAAAATGCGCCTTTGGAGTTACCTCCGGAAAGTTCCTGGGTTTCATTGTCCGACATCGAGGGATTGAAATAGATCAAGCTAATGTAGATGCAATCTTGAAAATTCCTGAGCCCCGCAATATTCATGAATTGGAAAGTCTGCAAGGAAAGCTAGCATACCTTAGGAGATTCATCTCAAACCTAGCTAGGAGGTGACAACCATTCAGCCTCCTCATGAAGAAAGGTGTCCCTTGCAAATGGGACCAAGCGTGTAGCAATGCCTTTGAGAGCATTAAATCCTACCTGATGAAGTCTCCAGTTTTGGAAACCCCTATACTTGGAAAGCCGCTGATACTATACATTTCAGTACAAGAAAGGTATGTTGAAGTGCTGTTGGCCCAAGAAAATAGTGAAGGGAAAGAAAACTCCCTTTACTACTTGAGCAGGATGATGACACCAGATGAGCTGAATTATTCGCCAATTGAAAAGTTATGTTTGGCTCTAGTCTTCTCAATCCAAAATTTGAAGCACTACTTTCAAGCTCATGTCGTTCGTTTGGTTTCTAGAGCAAATCCCATCAAGTTCGTGATGTCAAAACCTGTCCTTAGTGATCGATTAGCAAGGTGGTACCTCCAGTTTCAACAATTTAAAATCGTGTACATCCCAATAAAGGCTATAAAAGGACAAACGTTAGCGGACTTCTTGGCAGATCACCCTATACCTGATGGTTGGGAGCTAACTGACGAACTACCTGATGAGGACGCCATGGTCATAGTAGTTCAGCCTCCATGGAAGATGTACTTTGATGGTGCTGCACATCGCGGAGGAGCTAGTGATGGCGTAGTATTCGTCACTTCTCAAGGTGAAGTTCTACCCTACTCTTTTATGTTGACGCAACCCTGCTCTAACAATGTTGCTGAGTATCAAGCACTAATACTTGGGCTTAAGATGGCTGTCGAAATGAAGCAGATGCAAGTGCAAGTCTTTGGTGACTCTCAGTTAGTGGTCAATCAGCTTCTGGGTAGTTACGAGGTCAAGAAGCCCGAACTACGCCCATATCATGATTACGCAAAAAAGTTAATGGGGTGGCTCAGTGATGTGACTATTCAGCATGTGCCAAGGAAAGAAAATAAGAAGGATGATGTTTTAGCTGCCCTAGCTTCGTCATTAACCCTTCCTGATCAAGCACAAGTTACTGTCTGCCAAAAATGGGTGGTACCGTTGCCAAATGAGGCCGAAGGTGAAGAAAATAAACTCAAGCATCTTGTTGTTGTTTCTGAAGTTGAGAAAGAAGAATGGTGACAACCTATTATTGACTACTTATGCTATGGGATACTTCCAAAAAATCCGAGGAGAAGGATTGAAATCCGTCGTCGTGCACCTCGCTTCCTTTACTACAAAGATACTCTATACAGAAAGTCGTTCGAGGGAGTAATCTTGCGATGCTTAGGGGAAGAAGAAGCACTCCAAGCTTTGCAAGAGGCACATTTTGGGGTATGTGGGTCACATCAGTTTGGACCAAAGCTCCACTTTCATATAAAAAGGATGGGATATTATTGGCAAACGATGGTAAAAGATTGCTTGGACTACGCTCGAAGATGCAAGGCTTGTCGTTTCCATGCGAATTTTATTCATCAACCTCCTGAAGTGTTGCACCCGACTGTTGCATCCTGGCCGTTTGACGCTTGGGGATTGGATGTTGCTGGACCACTTCCAAAGTCCTCTGATGGGAACCTATACATATTGGTTGCAACTGACTACTTCTCAAAATGGGCTGAAGTTGTTGCTCTTAAGGAGGTGAAGAAGGAAAATGTTGCAAGTTTCATCCGAGTAAACATTATCTATCCCTTTGGCATTCCTCATTACATAATAACAGATAATGGCAAGCCGTTCGACAATAGGTTGATGAACAAGATTTGTGAACTCTTTGGCTTCAAGCAACGTAACTCTTATATGTACAATGCTGCCGACAATGGTCTAGCTGAGGCATTCAACAAGACACTATGCAACTTATTAAAGAAAGTCTTCTCCAAATCCAAACGGGATTGGCATGACCGTATGGAGGAAGCTCTGTGGTCATATAGGACAACTCACTGCACGCCAACACAAGCGACCCCTTATGCACTCGTTTATGGAGTTAAAGTTGTCTTTCCACTTGACCGTCAAATACCTTCATTACGACTGGCTATTCAAGAAGGGATCACTGACGAAGAAAATGCTTGACTTTGATTAGCAGAGTTGGAGGCTCTTGATGAGAAGAGGTTGGAAGCTCAACAGAGTCTTGAATGTTATCAAGCTCGATTGTCTCGTGCCTTCAATAAAAGAGTTCGCCCGAGGTCCTTTCAAGTAGGAGATCAAGTCCTTGCCATAAGAAGACCCATTATTACTTCCCATAAACCTGTAGGGAAGTTCACTTCAAAATGGGATGGGTTGTATGTCGTGCAAGAAGCTTATTCAAGTGGGGCTTACAAGCTGGTTGATGTAGAGGGCATGAGAATCGGCCCTATCAATGGCAAGATTTTGAAGAAGTATTATCCTGAAGTGCCACGCTCCTTGACGCATGAGCCTAAAATGCATGTTCCTATACTCCTGGCCCGCATGAGTCTAAACTGTGAACGGCCCACAAAAAAAAATCCACTAGGTTGAAAACCTCGAAAGAGGCGGCCTAGGAAAAAGTTAGGACACAAAAAAAAGGAAAAAAAAAAGGGTCCGCTAGGTTGAAAATCTCGAAAGAGGCGTCCTAGGCAAAAGTTAGGACATAAAAAAATAATAATAAATAAATTCTACCCATTCTGAACTACGGTATGACTTGATCCTCTTCACCGTGGTACGTAGGCAACTTAGAGTTTCATTCTGAGTTCAGTCGCATAATTTCAAAAGATACATAATCCCCCAATCGTTTTCCAAATGAAGTATGATGGAATGTAATTCATTCAATTAGTGTTTGAAAATCGAGCTGGGATACCATTCTTCTGTTAAACTTTGGATCCCGTTTGATTTAACGAGGGAAAGCCGCTATGGTAAATTGGTGTATTTAATGAAATGATTAATATTTTTGGAGGTTTCCGAGCATTTGCATTGAATTCCGGGGGTCCGTTATGCCTTCACATTCGCCATACCTTCAAGTTATTTGGTTAACCTTCATGACATTTCAAATTCAGTGAGACTTGGACCCAAGTTATTTGGTGATAATGAAGCTCTTGAATTTCAATTTTTCTTTTTGAAAATTAAAAAGGGTCTTACAATCTTGAGGCTTCCACACCAAGATAAACAAATCTTGGTGAAGTCGCGCTAATATGAAATTGTCGGCATATCAGGAACCAAAGTTGACTTCAAAATATTATCTGAAACTATCCTTAAGGCATTAAGTTTTGCATTTTGGATACATTATATATTTAGAATTTAAGTTTCCAATGGATCAAGCGGTTCATAATTTCGACATTCCTACATCAAGATACAAATATTTTGGTGAAGTTGCGCAAATCTGAAACTATCAGCGTGTCGGAATTTAAAGTTAGATTCAAAATTATATCTGGGATGATTCTCAAAGTTTTTGATTTCAAATTTTGGATACTACTATACCTCTTGAAGTCTAGTTTTCAGAAAATCAAACGGTTCATAATTTTGACGTTTGTACACCAAGATATAACATTTTTGGGTCGATTCTGAAGGTGTTTGATTCTAAGTTTTGGATATGTTTTAGATATTGAAGTCTAATTTTCTAGAAATCAAACGGTTTGTTATTTGGACTCTCCTACGACAAGATATGAATCTTTCGTTACGAGTGCGTAAAGCTGAAAATTATGCGACCAAGATAAATTTCGAGCAATGTAAAGCAAAAGAGAAGCAATCTTATTTAAGATGAAATAAATATCCACTAGGTCAAACTAACATAAAGATAAAAGGGAAGATAATGCTAATAGCTTAATCTAAACAAAACTTGTATTTGATCAATTCTTGACAGCTAGTCTCCAGGTTCTTCTTCTTCTCCTCCAAATTGGCTTAATCTTCATCAGTCAGCAAATTTACATTGTCATATGAAGAGACCTCAGTCTGGGCAGCTAAAAATTTTGCCTGAATCTCTCCCACCTCCTTTCGAGTCGCCTCTATAACACCTTCGAGGTTCTCCTTCTCTTGTTGTAATGTCTGCAACTTCTTCACAACTCTCTTCAGTTTCTTTTCACTAGAGGAAACTTTATTGACTTTATCACTTGCTTCAAGTTTGAACGACTCGAGACTCTCTTTAGCTTTAGAAATCAGCTCTAGCTTCTCATCTTCACTCGTCTTATCAGTCATATTGGATCGCTCTTGGTCATATGACGCGGCAAGCTCAAAAAGAGAATCCAGTAAACTCTCCAATGGAGAAAGATCCAAAATATTAGTCTTCTTCATATCCTCGAAAATCTCAATAATTTTCTCCCTATAAAATGAAAGCAATTTTGCACGAGTTTTGGAGAGTCTATTACAAATGTCCTCCCAAAGTCCCAAGAAGAATTCCTTTTTGCGATTAAAGACAATGCTCTTTTCTTCAAAAATAGATACCGCTGTATTTGTCATTGGTGGAACGTGAGTTATCTCATTTGGAGTTTGTCTTTTTAGGGCTTCGTCATGAGGAAGAGATGACGCCTTTGAAGACGACTTCACTTTAGATGTAGTCCCTCCAATATATTCATTACTCACTTGCGGCTTATCATGTGGGGATACCACCAGATGCCCAATGGCATTTTAACTGCATAAGGAAAATGCAAAGAGAGTGAATATTTTTTATTTGGTCAATTAGAAAAATAAAAAGAAAGGGAAAGGTGATTGTATTTTTACCTTCTTGTTACAAGTTGTATGTGTTCATGAGGGACTATCAACACTTGGAACCTCTACGATCTCTACTGGGTTAGGCCATTTTCTTTTCCAATTTTGATCTTCATTAGTACTCTGGCTTGTATCTTGAGGAACTTGCGTGCTAAATGGAAGAACTGGAGGGTGCTTCTCTATATCTGTTGAAGTACACACCACCTCTTTCAAAACTGCCTTTGAGAGTTTAAGCTTCCTTTTCGTATGTTGTGTAACTACTTTTGGGATTGAAGTGGGTGGCTCTTTAACTTTTGGGAGCGTTTTTCTAACACCTTGATCTTCACCTCCCAAAGGAGTAGAATGCTTTAGCCCAACATTGTCTACCAAATCTTGTAAATTATTCTCGAGAAACTTCCCATGCGCTTTCTCCCACCAAGACATATAATTGGTGGAGAAAGGCTTCTCCATAGGATCCCCTGTTGGGGGAAAAACCGCGCGTGACATAGACCGATATAGTGTGCAAATCCTCCAAAATATGAGTCCTTCATCTAGAGAGGCGTTACGGATATCATTCTCCAAAACACCTGGGACGTTATGGTAAAACCTAAATTGACGACCAAACCGATGCGGGCTATATGGCTCGATGATGAATGAGTTACCACACCTCAAAGGGAGGTAACTAAAACGTAAGCTCATGAAGTAATTTGACTCCAACTCTTGAGGGCAATCGTTATCCACATAGTAATAAGGACGAGAATTGGTTAACATTGTTGGTGTCCAAACTATATCCTCCCCTGTGTGGATGCGTTTTCTTGCATCCTTCTCGTCAAAATATCTCGCAGCTCCCTCTCCTGAGTATGCTACCATCAAAGGGACAGACGGACCCTTAGCAAGTGGATAATGGGTTTTGAAGTAATGTGCAAGCCAGCCGTAAACATAATGAATGGGAAAACAAACTTTGACCTGATCAAGTTGGGAAGAACATGAAATCTTATTCAAACCATGATAAATACTCGCCAAAACTGGGACCGCAAGTCTGATCTTTTGCCTGTCTGCCATCGTGCTTGCCATCTTAAAAGTCTCGGGACGAACGAATTTTTCCGCCTTGGGAAACACAAAGGCACATAGCCAAATTGATAAGAATGTTGCTACATAAGTTTCATCTTTCTTGTCATCCCTCACCCTAAGCTTGGAGAATATAACTACTTGATCACTCGACCACCTCGTTGTCTCGGGAATAACTCTGATAGGATTATGTGTCGACTTTAGGCGTGCAAATTTCTTTTCCTTTTGCAGTGGGGCAGGTTTATATATTTAAGTTTTGTTATACCAAAAAATTTTCCACTTACTGAATGAGACCTTTTGGTTAGCACCCATACCTTCCTTAAGATGATGAAAGGCAGCAAATAAATACTCGCAAGATCGAGGGATAAATCTTATCTGTTTTTCATCCAAACCAATAAGTTCTCTTGTCTCAGGTACCACTTCTTCATACGGAGAACCCACAATGGGAAGACCTCCAAGGATATGTAAGTCCCAAATAGAGATAGATAGTTCTCCAGCTGATGTAAGCAGCGTGTTCGTCTTGGGGCACCAAGCCTCACAAAATGCTTGTAAAATGTTCGAGTTTCGATCATAAGTGAAAAGTGAGGCATAGACAACATCATAAATCTTTGTTTTACTCAGGGTTTGTTGGCTTCCACCAAGTACGTCTTCAGCCCATTCCCAATATCCTGGAATATGACGATACTCACCCTCGATTGTTGTTGTGTTTCCCCAACGTACTTCGCCTTGAATTATGCGACGTCCTAAGTTCGGAAAGGTGCTAGCAATGTTCACATGGCGGTGGATTGGCGCTTGGAGAGACCACATCTTGGACAATGGATTAGAAGTTGACTTGTGCTCCAAGGTCCAGTTTTCTACATAAAGGGAGTTCCTCAAAGAAGGCCATAAGGCTGCATACCGGCCAGCTTGTGGAGTGTGAACCAAAAGCTTAGTTTTTTCTATGCCATCTTCGGTCTAGATTATGAGATATCTAAGTTTGGAGGAATGAGAGATATAGTCCCTGAAATTTTCCATCTCTTCGGGCTGCCAAAAAAAAAAGAGAGAAAAAAAATGTCATCAAAATCCAAATCAAGAATATTATAATGAACACAAAGGTCTGAATGGATGAAATGGCCTCCGATAATCGGGCCGCATCGCAAGTAATATCTCTGATAGTTGGGCCACATTGAGAGTAATCTCTTCGGTAATCGGGCCACATTGAGAGTAATCTCTCCGCTAATCGGGCCGCATTGAGAGTAATCTCTTTGGTAGTCGGGCCACATTGAGAGTAATCTCTCCGGTAGTCAGGCCACATTGAGAGTAATGTCTCCGGTAGTCGGGCCATATTAAGAGTAATCTCTCCAGTAGTCGGACCACATTGAGAGTAATCTCTCCAGTAATCGGGCCATTTTGAGAGTAATCTCTCCGGTAGTCGATCCACATTGAGAATAATTTCTCCGATATTCAGGCAAATATGAATACACATCCCCTCACACCCCAAGATTATCTTCTTCATGCATGGATCATCTCGTTAAACAAGAACACACTTTGACCTACAAAAAAAATGTCAAAAGAAAAAGAAAAAGCACAAAAAAAGAAGAAGAAATTACCTTCGCGTTAATGCTTCCAAGTCCACAAACGTAGACTCAAAGTGGCTTGCAAATACTGCGAATTGATGCTCAACGAATGGGAGCCCATGAGTTTATATAGATCTCCATAGGCGGGTTGCTTTAGTATATTGACGATGTGGGAATCACAGAAATCAGTTCTCAAAAAGAATTTGGACTTCTAAGGCGGCAGTGTAATTTCACGGAATTACCTAGTTGGCTATATCTTATGACTACTTAGCTTCTTCGAGTTCAAGTCGGAATCAGAAACTAACATACAACAAAGTTCAAGTTAACAGCTTACGATTCCTATTTCCTATTCATATGAAAATATGAAGATATGATGTTTGTATGCTACGTGGGTTCCTTGTCTTACTGTTCCATGAGAACAAATATTTGGTATAGGGTACTAATGTGAGGAAAAGTTCCAAATCAAATAAAAGAGTCTGGCGTACATGCTTACACTAGTCCACGTGATTAATATGTATTTTGAAATGAAAGCACATTTCACATTACCTGAATATGTTTCAGGGAGTACTCATATTAAAAGAAATATTTTGCTAATACTTCAAGCCTCGCCTTTTGGAGTTGGATACGCTTAAACCTGTCAAGCCTTGAAGTATGGGGCATTTGTAGGCATATAAATTTTATTAAAATTAAATCCATGAAATAATTTGGACTATATTTTAAATTTAAGATATATTAGTCCAAATAAATATTACGGGCTAATATAACTGAATTAATTATATAAGTCTAATATATATGGATTAAATAAATAAGTCTTAATTCATTGGACTAGCCCATTTAATTGGGCTGAAGTGATGAGCCCACTTCATTAGGCACAATATGTCATTTTCCTAGAGGCCCAGGACCATGACATGTGTCAAAATGACAAGGCATGCCAAGTCAAATTAAAAGGCTAATGAAATTGCGCTACGTGTACAAGTGACATGTTCTGGCCAATCAAATGCGGTCATGTCACACTTCAATTTGATTAGTCGGAAAGAATTTGTTCTTATCACAATTTCTCCCTTCCACAACTATAAATAGGGGTCTTCGTAATTCAGAAAAGACACCAGAAGTTATAACAAGAAGCAAGAGAGAGCTCGTGGATCAAACACCGCAAATTTCTCTACAAGCTACAAGCAACCAAGTTCAAGTTCAAGAACGAAGAACAAATCAAGTGCAAGCTCAAGAACGAAGAACAATTCAAGTATTCAAGATTAAGAACGAAGTCAAATCAAATACAAGGGGTTCAAGATCAAGGCTATTTGTTCGTGATAAAATTAGTGGCAACAATCAAAGTGTTCGCGATGGATAAATCAAATTATAATTCAAGATCAAGCTCAAAAGCCCTTGAATTTATATTGAAAAGAATAATCAGAGGATTCATAGAGATTGTACACTCATAATATTCGAAATAAAATACTACGATTGTTGCAATATTTTTCGGTCTTGATTTTAATTTTCTCGACGCAATTTATTATCTACAATGCTATTTACCGTAGTATTAATTTTTATATTTTTTAATTTAATGTATTTTCAATTTTCATGTATTTGCAATTTTAATGTATTTTCAATTTTCGCTTTTCAATTTTAGCAACATCTAATATTTTATATTTGCACCTTTCAATTTAGCAACATCTAATATTGTATATTTGCATCATTCTTTTTTTGAGATGATTATATATTTTTTGTACAATTATAACTTATAATAAAATTAACTTACAATTTTACAGAAAAATAATAAATGCACGAAAATTAATTTGTCAAAATTATACGCCAAAGTTAAGATGTAAAATTAATATTATAAAGATACTACATAAACATAATTAGGTATATATAAAGAGATAAACTAAAAGAATTAAATAATAAAAATAATAATAAAATAAGGATGAATAGTAATGGGGGAGATGAATAGTGTCGTTCCATATTTGGAGTAATATTATTCATCCCACATTTTGGGGGCAAAAATGGGGGAGCATTGGAGCTCCATTATGGCAAAAAATGCCCCCAATATGGAGAAATGGGGGAGAGTTGGAGATGTCTGCTTTTTGGTTATCTTTTTCTACTTTCTAGGAGTTAGCTTAGTGGTTTTCTTTCTTTGTACATAAATTCTATTGCAAGTTCATTAAATATACAGACTTTTTATTCTAGCTCATTGCTTTTATTTGGTATCAGAGCCAAAACTACATTCTAACAAGTAAACTATATAAGATTCTTTTTTTCTTATGCATAAATGGATTCTATACCAGTTGATAATGCTGACAACACCATTATTTCAAACACTTAATCCAATTCAACACATTGGAGGCTTACAAAATACATAAACTTTTTATTCCAGTTCTCTGTTTTTGTAGGATACAACATCAATATACGCTCAGTTTTTCTTTTCTTTTATTTATTTTTTTTATCAAAATTAACAAAAATATTAGTCCCTTCCGTTGATCAAGGTCTTTTAATGATATAAATATCTTTCTAACAAAAAATGAGTAGCCAATGTCCAAGACCAACATAGCAAAGTCATATTCAGGAACATTCATTATTGCATCAATAGGCTCAACATGGACCACAGCTTCACCCCAAGTTTTACGACTCTATAACATACTTAGACTTTCTGAATTATTACCTAATATTTGGTTCTCAATCTCAATCTTTCTTTGGAGGAAATGTTGGGCTAATTAGCCTATCCGAATACAATCTTAATAGGTGTAATAGTGTTTGTTTTGAGCTAAACATGATATGTTTCCCAAAAATTTGCATTCAATTAAAATATACTTACACTTTATATGCATATTTTTATCAACGTCTAATATGGGACTTTGTTCCCATACCTAAGAGGAAAAGTAACAGCATCATGGTTCCATGACTGCAATTCGACAAGTTACCATTAATTCTCATAGTCCATGACTCCATGTCTTTCTTAGGCCACACCGTGAAAATATTTTATGGATAGGCAGAGCCGGGTTCGGAATTTTAGTTGTTTTAAGTTTTTGGGTTCTATATTCAATGGATTTTTTAAAATAAGTACATAGTTAGAACCAAAGCTACTAGGTTCGGCCGAACCCGCACTCAGCTATCTAACTCCGACTCTGTGGATAGGTGGAGGTGAAACTCACTTTCTCTAATATCACGTAGAATTGTGTGAGCTGTCTCATCTAAAAAGTTTAAGATGTTGGCGAGTTGAAAATTTCTGTTTATTTATCTATGCTTGCAACAACCATCGTCTAAATGTTGGCTGTTGATAAACAAAACCGATTTATAACAACTAATACACTTAACGTACATGCATTGAATGTCTACATTTCAGTGACCATTTCATGAATAAGATCACCAATAATCTGGTGTTCAATGTCGTTTCCGAGAGCATTAACATCTTCATCAACTAATCCTGCAGCACAACGTGTGGATTGCAAGTCTCGGGCTAGTAGATTTTCGAGGGATTGAGATGATATATCTGAAGGAGGGTAAACATAAACTCGGGCAATTTCCCATACACAATCTAATAACTTCTTTCCCCGTAGAGGCAGAGGTCGTGCAGTCGGACCAATACTACTTTTCATAGAACTAGAAACTGTAGAAGGTACTCCAAGTACATCCGGAAGTACTTCATTCAAGAAATCACACAACAACTTGTGATTGAGCTTCTGGAATTGATCAATAGTAGATGCTTCTTCAATATCATTCGTCTTATTCTTGTAAGACGCTTCGACTTCTTCAAAAACTTGTTTGCTGACAGGCTTTCCGAGTGGATCCCATTTTGATGGATATTTATCGCATGAACCATCGTATAAACCAGAAGCAACAAGAAGATCTCTAACGAACGATTCAGCTGGATTGTCAATCTCCGTTATCTCCTCTTCAACAGACTCCTCATCAATCATTGTCTCCTCAGAGTCATAAGTTTCTAGCTCATTCAATTGCCTCCTTAGCTCTGTGTTATGAAAAGTTACAAAATATCATTAACTTTGTTAAAAACTTCAATGCAATGCTACATTTATGATATAATAGTATTTGAATTAGTAGCCCATTCTTGTGCAATCAAGAAAGCCGCTAAGTTAAAAGGGCGACAAAAGGCATGAGATTCTTGGAAAATCATCAAGTGTAGGTTAATAATTCAAGGCAATTGTGTTGAGTCCTACATTGGCTCAAGATGATAACTTGGACTCTTCATATGGTCTTAGACAATCCACACCTCATGAGTTAGCTTTTGGGATTGAGTTAGGCTCAAGGTCCATTTATCACTGCATTAGAGTCAGGCCCATCTCATTATTTACCCAATGTTGGGCACCTATTTTATATTGTCCATGCTCCAGATGTCCAATCTTGGATGTGCAGGGAAGTGTTGAGTCCCCCATCGGCTCAAGATGGGTAACTTGGCCTCACCTCATCAGCCTCGGACAAATATAGCGAGATCATATATTTGTCATTATAACAAAGTTAGAACTGTAAACAGTAAAATCTATCTCATGTCAAATGATAATCATGCCTGAAATGTATTACAAACTATGAATGCAGCATATGTGGAAATGTAGGTAAGTTGTTACATATACCATTCAGGTTAGAGCTGATCTCTTTGAAAGCATGAGGCATCTCATTATCATCCGGCGGACGTATATCTGAGGTTGATGATGAGCTGAAACAATCTGTTTGCCTCCAAAATTCTTCATTGGTACTGCTACATACAGATGCAGGACTTGGTGGCACCTCAGTAGAATTTTCCTAGGACAAAAATAAAATACTAAAAGTTAGATATCAATATCATATCAGCATATTTATGATCTATAATTTCAACATTTTTCTTCTCTTTTTTTCTTGGGAGTTAGTAGAAAAGAAAAGTACACTTGAGGCTTCTTACATTAAATTTAGATGCAACAGTTTGTGTGTTTAGAAGATCTTTCATGTGAATCTGTTTGTTTCCATTTGATTCCTCCAAAGATTGAATCTTTCTACCAAAGAGCTTTCCTTTAAGTACAAAACTATATTTAAAGCTGCACACTTTTTCCTTAAGGTTGAATTTCTCCTTTCTACATTTTTTGACATGTATTTTGACCTTCTCGGAAGCTTCATGTTTTCGCCTAATACGCGCCCCCGTCAACATATGTTGATCCTCTAGGAGAAGCTTTCCGAATGATGAGCGCGACACAGGAGCAGACAAAGATCTAACTAGGTTCCTATGAAATAGTTCCTGGTCAAGCATTACATTATTACTCAACTCTTGTCTGAAATATCTGCTCTGCATGTCTGATTTGTGATCTTTCATATCGTCCCTGTGTCTCGCTTTATTAGCAATATATCTGCTTTCTTCAGCTCTGCTCATTTCCAAAAATCTCCTTGTATCTATATTGGTGAAATCAGGAGAACTAGTCGCATCACATTGAATTTCACTTCTATAAGACCTCATTGATTTTGATCGAGGTAGAGTCGTTCCAACGTCCCTTGTAACACTCTCTCTCACCTGTTTTGCAATAGATTGAGCTATCTTCTTTGCTTCTGATGGTTTTTCGGTATAAGAGATCTCAGTGACAGTAGTACTCCTTCTCAAACTCTTTTCTTGCAATTCACATTTTAGTCTTTCCTTAACCTCCTGAAGAAATTCTTCTATGCTACTCCCGTCTTCGGATATGCCAGGAGAACTAGCCCATGACTCTTGATTATCCCCCGTCCTATCAAGAACAGGCCTCAAAATTACAATCTTTGTAGGAGTTGAAGAAATATCAAGTCTCTTTGAGTCCGCATAAAGAACCAACTTTTCCTTGTTCAAGCATCGTTGTGCCAACCATTGATCGGTATTGGTGCCAAATTCAACAACTTTTGAGCATTCCTTAAACCTTGTTGCTTGCCATGCTTCAAACTCCTTCTTGAATTTTTGTAGTTCCTCTTCCTGTGGATGTTGTCGGGGTTTAGGTTTGTTAAGCTTCAGTCTACTATTCCGTCTGTCAATATTACATGCTTCATTATGATCAAAGGAATCAAAATTCTTTTGTTTCGAGGAATGTGTTACATGATCAAAGGAAACTTTTCTCAACCATTCCTCTTTCGGACGATTTCTATCTTTCATTTCATTCTTCTTTGTCGATGGCTTTGTATCCACGGATAACATATCTAAGCCCATCAGACGGGCGACAACACTAGGTGCATTCTGTCCTGAGTTTGGATTACTTCTTGATAATTCTTCACTGATCAGTTTCTTCATTGGAGCCTCATTCACATAACAGTTGTTGTCTGACCACTCATTTGTCATGTGATAAGTGCACTGTATTTGAGTAAGTAATGAGTTAAATTGCAAAAGCTCAACCAAGTGAGAACCAAATGACTCAAAACTTTCATTCAGAGCAATTTTACTCTTGTGATATATCAAAGAAATAACATAGTGTAGTCGGAAACAAAAACTAAACATTAATGTTTTGCCACACCAGAAAGAAGGAAACAAATTGTTATGTAAAAGTTGACAGACATGTAGAATGTCAATCATTTTTAGCTCAACCAAATGAGAGACAAATGTCTTAAAACTTTCATTCAGAACCCGATTTCATTTTGTGATATTATTATCAAAGAAATAACAAACTGTATTAACAACAAACAAACAAATATTGATGTTATGAGACACCACAAGGAAGGAAACCAAATGATTTGTAAAAGTTGACAGACATGTATAAAATGTGAATCATCTTAACTTCAAAATGACAATATTTTTACTGCATGACTTCTCCTTTCTGGATAATGGTGACTCCACAGCACCAGATGCATCTAATGAGAAACTTCCAAAATGATGATCAAAGAGAAGAACCAAAATCTCAAGAAGTCTCCAAATTTCCATTACCAGACATTGAGTAATTTGTCATCCTGAACTTGCAAATGCTAAATAGTAGAAGATGATGGCAGGACGACATGAGACAGGAGAAATTCTAGCTTAAATTTTGTTTATTAACCCATAGACCTATCACTGTTTTGTGACAAATAGTTCTCATTTCTCTTTCGCGGCTCCATAAGGGGCGAAGTTACAGCCTTTGATCAGGTAAAATATTAGGTTTTAGAGGTATAAAATGTAAACTATATAACCAACCCTCAATCAACTAAAAGAAGATAAAGTAACCAGAATTTTGATAAATCCAGAATAGCATAACAAATTGTTACCAGCGGATCGCTATCACCTTCAATGCAGAAGCTAGGGGAAGCCTCTACTGCCTGCTCCAATCTATATCGAGGAGCCTCCTCACCTGCAGAATTGATGTATGTCTCAACGACCTAGTTAGTATGAAATCAATCCAAAAGAGATGCCAGTATCTTATGTATGTTACCTAAAACATGCAAAAACGACGGCCAATCTCTCTGATCCTTTAATACTGCAATCATTCTTCGATATTGTTGGTCAAAAATCATTGAGAGAAAAGGAAGAAAAGTTGATACTTGTAAGTGATAACACTAGAGTAAATAGTTTAATTTGAAATCACTAATACTCTCACATTCATTAACTCTTTCTGTCAATTCGACATGAATGTATGGCCACTTCAATTCAGGATATGAGACAATTCATTAAACAAATATAGCCTATGTAGAAAGATGAAATCTTTGAAAAATTATTACTATTAGCCTGGCCTACACTAATTGCAACTAGAGAAATGAAAACACTTACCCTCATTTCTTTTATGTGAAAGAAACTTCCTCCTCGTCCCTCCTTCATTAAGATCAATGAGATCTGACAATCTTACCATGTATGAAATATGTGCAATAACCTTATAACATAGCCAGCTTTGCATCAGCCCATGAAACAAAAAAGTTTACTCCCAACTATCATGTCCTGCATATACAATAAGAAGAAATGAAGAGATCTATTAGGTGATAAAATATTGTTCTTCTCTTAGCATGCTGCAATTATTTTCATAAAATGAAGAAACTATATATTGTGGTCTATTATGCAACTAATAGTCTCATACATCTAAGACAGCAAATAAATTTACTGTAAAAAAATATTCCTTCTCCTTTTCCTAGTGGAGAAACTTCTAACAGGGAGCGCTTCCCCTTTTCAGTGAGCTTTATATATGTTGCACGAATTCAGATTAGTCAGGCTATTGAGTTCCGGATATCGAATGGTTAACCAAAAAAATTTCTAATGCTAAATAACAGAAATGTGAAGAAGTAAAAGTGAAACGAGGAGTTAATTGGAAAGAGAAAGTATAAGAATATGTACTGACAGAAAGGAGAATTGTGAAAAATTTAATACATCTCTATCAAATCTTAATGACATTATTTAAAAATAGAATTTAAGATTGTATTTTGCCCTTCGTATGTCTAATCGAGATTGGAACATGATAGATCAAGGTTCAGCCTCGTGTTTTATCGAGCCATAGTGCAAAGTTAGATTGCTGAGCTCGTAACTCAAAGACCAATCAAGGTCGAGATCAGCCAAGGTCGAGACCTAGCAAAACAGAGATCGAGCGAACCGATGGAAGTTTACCTAGTCAAGTAACGGTAAACCGAAATATCCGTAATCTAGCAAGGATCACGATGAAAATCCCGGCACGTATTAAGATGAGACCAATTAATTAGCCAATCATGAGATTTCTTAATGTATTTAGAGTTGTACCAAGAGTAGGACTCCCCTACTACATAAAGGGTCTGATCATTTGTAAAATACATTATATTCACGCAATACAAAGCAATACACTGCCTTCTTTTAGCTTTCAATATTGTTCATATTTTAGTAGAATCTTCACTTGGTTCGAGGGTGACCTAACTCGAGGTTCAAAGATATACGTTTTATTTGGTTTGCATTTGTTTCTCTTTAATGTCAATTTCAATATCAATTTCTATATTTTCTCAGTTTGTGCCAAGTAAAATCACGTGTCCTTAAAACCACGTATAAATTCAATTGTTATCCGTTTTTAGGTAAACAGTTTTGCGCTCATCATGGGGCTAAGGATATAGTGATTGCCTGGTACTAACCTTCGTAACACATATTATTTTACACTTGTTCTTGTGAGTATCTTTGATTCGAGGATCAACATGCCAAATTCTCAATCAGCACCCGTACACATGGAAAATTACCTCGGTCATCATGACGAAAATGAAAACATAGCCGCCCCAGGGAATGAAGTACCTTCAGTTGACCTCGATGGAGTTTTGTCCATAGACCCAATCGACGCCAGCTCTCATGTTGCCATTTATGCAAATTTGGTCGTCGATCCCGAAAGTAGCGTCTGCATGGATGTTTGATCGGTCAGTCAGAGCACACAGGACGGTGAAGAATGAGGAATCACCCTTTGGGGTGATATTTGAGATGTCGCAAGTTCAACAAGTTTCAATAGCATAACTCCAATACCAGAACCATGCACCAAGAAGTAACGAGCCCGAGCCATCCCAAGAAGTTGTTCACAGGGCCGAATCGGTGTCAAGGAGATAGAACGGAAATGAATCAGGGATCGATCCCGCAATCATGAAGATGCTTGAGGAACTAACAAAGCGAATTGAATCGGGGGAAAAGAAGATTGAAGAAAATGACAAGAAGGTGGAAACCTATAATTCCAAGGTTGATCAAATCTCGAGGGCACCACCCGTATTGAAGGGTTTGGATTCAAAAAAGTTCGTACAAAAGCCCTTCCCCCCGAGCGCGGCTCCTAAACTGATTCCCAAGAAGTTCCGCATGCCTGAAATTCCCAAGTATAATGGAACAACTGACCCAAACGAGCATGTCACTTCTTACACATGTGCGATTAAGGGGAATGATCTGGAGGACGATGAGATCGAGCCCGTATTATTGAAGAAATTCGAGGAGACCTTGTCAAAGGGAGCGATGATATGGTACCATAATTTTCCACCTAACTCCATTGATTATTTTGCCATGCTTGCAGATTCTTTTGTTAAAGCACACGTCGGAGCCATAAAGGTCGAGATTATGAAGTCGGACCTCTTCAAGGTAAACCAGAAAGATAAAGATACTCAGAGAGTTTGTGTTTCGGTTCCAAATGGAACGAATGGATCTACTACCGGTCTCTGATGATTGGCCGTTCAAGCCTTCACTCAAGAACTAAATGTATGAAGCTCAGTGGCTTCACAGTAGTTGAAGCAGAACTTGATTGAATACCTAGCTGTTACCTGGGCCGATGTGCATAATCAATACCAATCGAAGATTAGAGTCGAAGAAGACCAGCTGGGGACTCTTTCCGGGTCCGTTTATCCTATCAGGACCGTCGACAGAGTCAAAAGGGACATCTCCCGAGAACAACGGTCGAACAGGGATCGTTACCAGCCATATAAAGGAGATCGTAGAGGCAACAGACATGGGCGCAACCCTGTTCGGTGAAAGGATAAATGATCGAGGCCAGATATCTCGAGGGCTCATGTGCAATAATGGTTTCGATAGGAATGTCGGGCCCAAAGAAGCACCACGACTGTCAGAATATAACTTCAGTGTTGTTGCATCCGCCATCGTATCGGCTATCGGACACATCAAGGATACTAGATGGCCTCGACCTCTGCGGACCGATCCATCCTAGAGAAATCTCAACCAAATGTGCAAGTATCATGGCACCCATGGCCATAGAACAGAAGATTGAAGACAGCTGAGGGAGGAAGTAGCCCGGTTGTTCAACGACGGGCATCTTCGGGAATTCTTAAGTGATCGAGCCAAGAAACACTTCAGAAACAGAGATTCCAATAGACAGAACGAGTAAGAAGAACCGCAACACGTCATTCACATGATTGTTGGAGGGGTCGATATTTCCCAAGGACCAGTATTAAAACGCACCAAGGTTTCAATCACAATGGAGAAGAGAACTCTGGATTACGTACCAGAAGGAACCTTGTCTTTCAACGATGAGGACGCAGAAGGGATCATGCAACCCCTTAACGACGCACTGTTAATGTCTGTACTTATGAATAAGACTCAAGTTAAACGTGTTTTAATTGATCCAAGTAGCTCGGCGGCCAACATCATTCGATCGAGGGTCTTAGAACAACTCTTCAGGATCAGGTTGTGCCTGCGGCCCAAGTACTAAACGACTTCAACATGGCATGCGAAACCACCAAAGGCGAGATAACTTTGCCAGTGAACATGGTCGGGACCATCCAAAAGACAAAGTTCCATGTGATTGAGGGAGATATGAGGTATAACGCATTGTTCGTAAGGCCATGGATCCACAACATGAGGGCAGTGCCCTCAACCCTTCACTGGGTTCTAAAATTCCCGACACTAGAGGGAGTCAAAATAGTCTACGGGGAGCAACTCGGCGCCAAGGAAATGTTCGTCGTCGACGAAATAATTTCGATATCGGCACTCTCATCGATGAATTTTTCAAAATCGAAGAGAAAACAGGAGGCCAAATAGCAACCACAGACGTCGACCTCGACCCAACCAGAGAAGTTGGGGACTGACGAAGATGATGATTATGGGTTCCCTCGATCCTTCATAGTACCTAATGATTCCAACGCCACAAAGTCAACAGTCGAAGATCTGGAACAATTCGTATTGATCGAACATCATCCCGAACGAAAGGTATACCTGGGCACGGGGTTAACTCCGAGCTCAAGAAAAAACTCATTCAATTCCTTAAAACTAACATGGATTGCTTCGCTTGGTCCCATCTCGACATGACAGGTATCCCACCGGAAATCACCACCCAAAAACTAAGCATGGACCCGAAGTTCCATCTGGTGAAGCAAAAAAGAAGACCCTAGTCCGAGGTCAAACACGCTTTCATCAAAGACGAAGTAACCAAACTTCTAAAAATAGGGTCTATCGAGGAAGCTCTAAGAAGGGAAACAAACTTAGGATGTGTGTAGATTACAAAGATCTAAATAAAGCATGCCCAACGGATTCTTTTCCTTTGCCGAATATAGATCGTATGATCGATGCCACAGACGGCCACGAGATCCTCAGTTTTCTCGATGCCTATTTCGGGTACAACCAAATACAGATAAACCCGGATGATCAGTAAAATACCTCTTTCATCACTAAGTATGGTACCTACTATTATAATGTAATGCCAATTGGGTTAAAAATGATGGTGTAACTTATCAACGCTTAGTGAACCGGATGTTCGAAGAACAAACAGGGAAATCTATGGAAGTTTATACTGATGACATGCTAGTTAAGTCCCTGCGAGCAGAGGACCATTTGAAGCTTTTGCAGGAAACTTTCAGTATACACTTAAGAAATACAACATGAAGCTGAACCCGAAAAAATGCGCGTTCGGGGTCGGGTCAGGAAAATTTCTCCGCTTCATGGTATCCAATCGAGGAATCGAGATCAACCCCGAAAAAATCAAAGCTATCAAGGACAATAAGGTAGTAGACAACATAAAGGTTGTTCAAAGGTTAATAGGGCGCATAGCCACCCTAGGGCGATTCATCTCGAGGTCCTCCGATAAGAGTCATCGATTATTCTTGTTGCTGAAGAAGACGAATAACATCACATGGACTCTGGGATGCCAACAGACCTTGGAAGAACTTAAGCAGTAATTATCGAGCCCCCAGCTGCTTCACACACCAAGGGAAGACGAACAACTTTACTTGTATCTTGCAGTATCGGAGATAGCGGCAAGTGGAGTCCTGGTCTGAGAAGAACGAGGTATGCAATTCCCTATCTATTATGTTAGTCGGACCTTAGGTGAGGCTGAAACTAGGTGTCACCACCTAGAAAAATTAGCGCTCGCTTTGGTAAGCATCTCTAGGAAACTAAAATCATACTTTCAATGTCACCCCATATGTGTTGTAACAACTTATCCACTTTGAAATATTTTTCATAAATCCGAGCTTTCGGGACGCTTGGCCAATGGGTCATAGAAATCAGCGGGTATGATATTTAATATCGACCCCGAACAGCCATTAAGTCTCAAATCTTGGCAAACTTCGTGGTTGACTTCAAGTCAGCCCTAGTGCCCGATGTCGAAAGAGAACGGTTGGTAAACTCGGGTACGTCCTCGGGAATCTGTACCCTCTTTACGGACAGTGCTTCGAACGCAAAAGGGTTCAGACGCGGCATCGTGCTAAAACCGCTCGCAGGTAACGTGGTTAGACAATCTATTAGAAGTGTAAAATTGACTAACAATGAGGCCGAATATGAGGCCATGATTGCAGGTCTCGAACTAACCAAAGGCTTTGGAGCGAAGGTGATTGAAGCCAAGTGTGACTCCTTCCTCGTGGTGAATCATGTTAACGGAACCCTTGAAGTTCAAGAAGAACGAATGCAAAGGAACCTGGATAAGCTACAAGTAATTTTACACCGATTTAAGAGTGAGGTCGATGCCCTCGCAAACTTAGGGTCATCGGTCGAACACAAGGAGCTCAATTCGGGGGCTGTCGTGCAGCTTATGAGGTCATTGGTCGAAGAAGGCCACGCCGAGATAAACTCCACAAGTTTGACCTGGAATTGGAGAAACAAATACATAGAGTATTTGAAGAAGGGGAAGTTTCCCTCAAATCCAAAAGAATCGAGAGCTCTGCGACAAAGGCAGTGCGATTCACCTTGTCCGAAGACAGAACCTTGTTCATAAGAATGTTCGATGGTCCACTAGAGTATGTCTGGGACCGGGAGATACTGAATATATTCTGAGTAAAGTTCACAAGGGCACTTGAGGAAATCAATCTGGTGTCGAATCATTGGTCCAGAAGGTAATCAGAGCCGGATACTACTGGATCGACATGGTAAAAGATGCGAAAAAGTTTGTTCGAAAATGCGACAAGTGCCAAATACATGCACCGATGATTCACCAACCTGGGGAACTAGTCTATTCGGTCTTGTCCCCATGGTCATTCATGAAGTGGGAAATGGACATCATTGGCCCCCTTCCATGGGCACCAGGTAAAGCTCAATTTATTTTATTTATGAAGGATTATTTTTCTAAGTGGGTTGAAGCACAGGCTTTCGAGAAAGTTAGGGAGAAATAAGTCATCATTTTCATTTGGGATCACATCATATGTCGATTCAGAATGCCATCCGAGATTGTGTATGATAATGGAAAATAATTCATCGGCGGAAAACTGACCAAATTCCTCGAGGATCACAAAATCAAAAGAATCCTATCAACACCTTATCATCCCAGCAGGAACGGGCAAGACGAATCGACCAATGAAATCATCATCCAAAATCTTATGAAGAGGCTAACCGACGTTAAAGGAAAGTGGAAGGAAATTCTACCCGAGTTCTTTGGGCATACCGCACAACATCGAAGTCCAGTACCGGGGCTACCTCGTTCTCATTAGCTTATGGCGCTGAAGCTCTTATAACGGTCGATGTTGGGGAGCCAAGTATCAAGTTCTGATATGCAACAAAGGAGTCTAATGACGAGGCCACGAATAAGAGCATAGAACTATTGGATGAGAGGTGTGAAGCCTCCCTCGTCCGACTGGCCTCCCAAAAACAACAGATCGAGAGATACTATAATCGAAGAGCCAATCTCCGATATTTTAACATTGGGGACGTAGTTCTAAGGAAAGTTACCCTCAACACCCGTAATTCGAACAAAGGGTAATGGGGTCTGAAATGGGAAGGACCGTATCAGATTCTCGAGGTCACTCGAAAAGGGTCTTACAAGCTCGGAATAATGAATGGAGAACAACTACCGAGCAATTGGAACGTATCTCAACTAAAACGATATTATTACTAAGGTACGACCCCACTCTATTTCCTTTTTTATTTTAGACTAACACTTGCAGGTGGTCAACATGAACCGACGATTGATTTTTTTCGGCAAATGGAACGAAGTTTTTAGGTCTGAAAGCACGTGTTGTACTTTTTTTCCCTTAGATGGGTTTTGTCCCAAATGGGTTTTTCGACGAGGTTTTTAACGAGGCAACAATGAATCGTGCTAACTTAGAATCAAGCCCGATTACAAGGCATCGAGGATCAATTCAACAATATCCGAGGTTCCTTGGTATTCAAACTTTAATATTAGGGGGAGCTACCCTCGGATATGTGTTATCTTTGAATTCAACTCTAAGCGAGGAAACTACTTCATAAAATGAGGGTCTCGATAGATAGGATTTATTGTAAGGGCCAATCGGTCAAAACGAACCGTGCCCACGTAGATTGTTCGAGCTCTGGCATAAACATGTATGCATGTATGACTGTTTTGATCAAGAATAAAGAGAAGTACTTTACTTGCAAACATATTATGTTTAAAAAATTTTCCTCTTTACATCTTAAAGAGTTTCATACTTCTGAAAATAACGAGCCCAAGGGAAATACTTAACCGGAATACGAATGACCCTTCCCTCACTCGAGGACTGTCGTCCAACTCAAACATCCCAAGTCATCGGGCTTCGGGGGCAAAAGACCTAATAGGCAAATTCCCAATTTCTAAAGGCCACGATCACCCCACTCGGGTACTATTATCTCGGGCAAGCCCGGATAAAATGGTAAAATAAGCCCAATGGGCAGGTCCCAAACTAAAAGTCTACGGTCAATCTAACACGGCTTAGAGACGTCTGAAATCCGTAACAAAAATAGTTCTTCGAAAATGAAAAAATTCTTTAACAACCGATTCTAAACGCTACCCTCGGCAAAATCTCAAACTTAAGACATTTTTAGGAAATAAACTTTGATAACACCGAACCCTAATTACGCCTTAATCAAGAAAGACAATAAAGGCAAGGTTTGTTAGAACCCTCGAACACAACCTTATTGTTTCATGCTAAGGCATTTCAACCTTTGTGATTACAAATAACAAAGCAAAGGAAAATTTTAAGAGTCGAAAGGGAAAAGAAAGCCTTATATTTATATAGAATGATTATTTACAAAGACCAAATCGGCCTAGTCCAAAAATGTACAACGGCCAAAACGGCCTAAAAAGTGCAAAAAGAAGATCAAAAAAAATATAAAGTACTAGGTGGCTGGTCTTCATCGGAGGTCGCATCTCCATCCTCGGGATCTTCCTCGTCTTCGGATTCGCTTAAGCTATCAGAGTCTTCCTCAGGGAAGGCCTTCTCCCGGGCTTCTTTCGCTTTGGCATATTCGATCTCGGCCATAATATCAAAGCCCTGGCATGAGCTTCCTCGAGGGCTTCCCTCCGAGCTAGCCATTTTGCATGATCTACCATGCTCTTAGCCTTGGATTGGATGGCCTCGACGTCGAACTTAAACTGGGCCACTTTATCATCAGCTTTGATGCCGGCCGCGGCCACCTCAGATTTAGCCGCTTCGAGTTTGTTGGCCAAGCTTGCTTTATTAAAAAAATCCAAATCCAGCTGAGACTGAAGCTCCTTGATCTTCTTGGCATGCATCGAGGCTTTCTCTTTTGCATCTTGGAGCTGAGTCTCGACCGACTTCAATTGTGCTTGGACGGTCTCCTTTTTCGAGGCTAGGATATCCATGTTCTTCTTGAATGCTTCAGCCTCGGCATGTATCTCGTCCACCTGCTTTTGGAGCCGTCCGATCTGCTCGAGCCTCTGCTGGACCTGTAGAACCGGATCTTTAGTTGTTATCTCCAACTCATCTTCACTATCATGAAGCACTCGGATACCTACTCGTCCATATCGGTGTGCTTATCCCGAGCCGCAACTAAATCGTCCTGAAGCTTCTCACTAAGAAGCCTGTAGGTATCACTTTTCTCAGTGAGGTCCCTAATCTCATCCTCGCGCTCTTCACGAATCTGAGGAAAGCCTCGTGATGAAACGCTGAAGCCTGCAAGCAAGGAATAATAAGTTAGAATAACCCATAATTCTAAGTTTAAAATAAATAAGGAAGAAACTCTAGAAATTACCCGATTCAGAGCGTGTTGAGCCTCATTAAACAGGCAAGCGGCCCCTGCAGCATTCTGGTCCTCCTCGGTCACTAAGACTCTCAGGTAACTAGCAATTCCTAAGGGGGGAGAAGACCTGAGCATCCTCCGGTACAGTAAGCATTATGTTTCGCCTGCGGCCTGGGTTAGAACTCGGAGCCGAGAATCAGCTCACCAGTCTCGGACTCGATGAAGATCCAGTAGCGGCTGATGATGGTCCCTTCTTTGGCACCGGTAAATTGCCGAACCCGGTGACACCCTCGAAGACGGCAGATTCAATCTCGTCCAAGAAGCCATGGATATCGGTCGCCCCCTAAAGACCCTCGTAAGAGCAACTTTCCATCATGTTGGCCTCACGGATTATAGCATCCGAAACCTGAGGGGATCCCGAAATATTAATCACCCCGAGATCGTCCCTCGGGACCTCTTCTGCCATTCAGGATGCATCGCCCCCGGTCTCTCTCTCGATCGCCTTATCTAGGGACGGAGTGGCCTCTACTCTTGCTGGTTCAGGAACTTCGTCCAAAGCTCCACCAGCAGCCTCCTCCGGTTCGGAGGGATTTTGTATTGCAGCACTAGCCCGCACACGTGCCACCAACTAGGAATTTTTATCTTCTTCTTCGGACTCATCCCTTATATCACGACCCAAATCGATGGGCCGCAGCGGCCACCCGGTACCTTACTCAACTGAGTACCTACGTAACATATCTTTCGTATCATACTATCATAGGTAAATGATCCAGAGAGGTTGTCGTGAGATAAGTAGAATAAAACATGGGGAAATACTCGACATAGAATGACCCAGTCTGATATAAAAACTTACGTACGTGACATTCGGGCCTGTAAGGCCAACATGATCATTTGTAAACTCAAAACATAGGCCGACAAGGCCATACAAGTATCTGTATACATGGCATCTGTCTACAAGCCTCTAAGATTACATAAGTATCACAAAGGTCGAGACTGGGCCCCGCCATACCAATCAATATATGTCCTAATTATACTGACCAAATAAGCAACTCCGGAGCAAATGGAGCGCACCAACCTCTTCCGTTGATCTGATAGCCTACTTGGAGGACTCTTAACCTGTCTATTGGAACCCGCGGGCATGAAAGGCAGTGTCTCCAAGAAAAAGGGACGTCAGTACAAATAATGTACCGAGTATGTAAGGAATGAAAATCAGTAAACAATAGACTGAGAGAAACATGGAGTAAAAGACTCAAAATGTATATCTGAATAGCTCTGTGAATCATTTAATATTATAATGTCATGCATATGCATATAAATGGCATACCATGCATAGTTATATGCGTTCATAACATCATCAAGCCTCTGAAGGCATCCCATCATGTCATCTCGGTTACTGTGGGAAAATCATCAATGTATACTAGTTTATCAGGTGGTGGTGCGTATATAACTCCATAACCTTTTCACATATCCCATATACATATATACACGTATATAACGCCATCTGGTTATGGGTCAATGTACATGTATAAATGAATGTAATGCATGAAAAATACGTCATTAAAATCTCCCGGAACATCATAAGACCATTATGCCTCTGATTAATATCATGAAATAAACTTTATCAACTTACGCATTTTTCTGAGACCCATGAACAGATGATAGAATAATATGACACATGGGGGAACCAAGAACATAAGCATCTCTAGTATTTCTATGAATAGAGTCATCTATGGAAATTGTGCATTTGCTCATATCTTTTGTGTCATATAGATCATGACAAAAGAAAAAAGAGATAGCCTTAACATACCTGAGTTGATTCTCTTAACAATCCTTCTAACACATGGCAATTGCGACAAATCACGTAACAGTGAATCGAAGTAGGAAAATATCCGTATGATATTCTTGAGAAAAATTGTACAGTGCTCTCTTAGAATCGCAAATCTCACGCTTTATCGTATCATGAAGTTTCAAACAAATTGCTTGAACTCCATCCCTAAGCTCACCACCAAACAAATTGAACTCCATCCATAAGCTTAGAGAGCTTAGCATCACCTTAATGAGATAAAAAATCTCTTAAATTTATTGGTTTTTGTGGGCCCCACTTTGAAGACTTGGTGTTACTAAGCTTCACAAATTTTTTCCATATTGATAGGTGACTTAAGAGTCATAAACTTAGAGTTGTGGGCTGCCACGTTGGGCCCTTTTGGCCTTATCCAAAATCTTAATTTCTTAGTTAATCTTTCCACTAAAATCATTAATTAATCCACTTATCCACATAACTAAGAATTATCTCAAATACTTAAAATACTACTCACTTTTAGAATGCTTTGTACACCGTACTATCATGGCCAAGTCCATAAATACCGAATATTATAGCTTAGACCGTATTTTGTCCCAAATGTCAAACTTTGAAAATATTCATTTTCTTCGATTTGCTTACCCTCTCACCTACACGAATTTACTTATCACTTGTTTTAAAATATCATAAATGTTTATAACCTCAAAATAATCTCATTCCCGAGCTTACGTCGATTAACTTATGATGAAACTTCAACGTACGAAAATGCGGTATGTAACATCTCATTTTCGAGCTTATATCAATTTACTTATGACATACTTTTACGTACGAAAATATGGGGTGTAACAGCATTCCCCCCTTTGGAACATTCGTCATCGAATGTTGACTGATGCACTTATCATTTTTATAACCTATGGCTCTTGCGAATCCTTTAGTACTCTCCTTGCCATCTAGGCAACTGTTCTGTGAATAAATCCAAAGGTCAGGGCATTCCCCCTTTAGGCCTCTTTCTCACACCATGACTTGTGGTCGGAATTCTTCCAATCTCGTAACTGTTGCTACCTTCCATCATGCATGTTGTATGACTCTGACCTTGTAAGTGTGCCTATCTAACTCTTTTCTCCTTTTTCCTCGAGCTTTTTGCCAATCTCTAGGCTTCATTTTATATACATGTACAGATCTTGAAAAGAGGTCCCTCTAACCATCTATGGGTGGGTATACTGAAGTTCTTCGCTCGGTACTTTGTTGAACTTACGGATTTTGCTATATCTTATTTCATTGACCCGGTTATCTATCTGCATGACTTTACTGCATCTAAGTAGGTCATACTATACCATAACTCTTACTTCGATCTATCGTTACTGAGGTCTGTAGACTTTTGCTCGTCCTCGAGCAATGAGACAATCTACTACCCTTCAACACGTACAAAGTTCATTATCTAGGAGCATTTTACTTTTAAATCGCACACTTTACCCCTTTGACTATGATCAATACCGGCAATCAAGTATGAACATACAAAAATTCACATTCTTCCCCTTTTAAACATGCCCAAGTATAACAACTAAATCAATCATACCAACAACCAAATTCCAACCACCCAGCCTCAAGAGTCAACTTGTAACTGTTAAGCCCTCTCAATTCACGCACTTACCCAACAAGAAAGTTTACAATATTACCAATCGTTCATGAGATCATGTGCCCTCACCAACAAATAAAAGAGTGAATATAGACTAGTCCACACATTCAAATATGCGTTTGAACATAATTTAAGGATATCACACAATTGAACCAAATTCACTCACTCTCACAAAGAATTCATATGCATCATGTGATCGTACCATAAGCTTGCTCGTAGTGTAGATATCTACTAATTTAAGCTAGCCAAATCTAGGATCAATTAGGACTTTTAAGGTTGTAATGTAGGCTAAGGGACGGGTAGGATATATTTAGAAATAGTGACTAACCCTCCTAAGCACTTTAATACACTACATTCACAATTCAAACACATATTCTTCTCAACCAATTCACTTGCCACAACCCATATACAACATATCCCTTTTTCAATTAAGCACTTATATACTTCCACTAGGACAAATTAATAGGAAGTGAAGGTGTGTATCTTTTTCTACATACTTTCACTATAATTTTTCTCTTCTTTCTTTTACAACAATCTTTTTTTCTACACACACTCCATACATGAAAGTTCATTGGCTAGTGGCTTTTGATTTCAATTTTAGTGCACCAACGGGACTTTCCATGGCTCCACTCAAAAACTATTCCCTAATATCTCACCTTACTTCTTTTAGCGACTAAGTGCTTTAGGATGTAAAGGTGCAAAAATATCAAATTAAGAACAAAATAGGGGTACGACTTGTAATGTGGGTGCCAAGGAAAAGGTCTATAGGCTCAAAAGGGCTAGCGACGAAAAATTTTATTTTTATGCGACAAGCACGTCCATGATCAAGCAAGAAAATGACTATGTCATCTCCTAGACTAGCATAACCTACAATTTCGCTTCAATTAATACACGGGACAAGTTCTAGACTACACAGAATAGCATAGAAGATCACTAAGCCTCACACACACATTGCACATGAATCAATCACGGCGGTTTTGTTCAACTCTCAAGTCAAGCAAGCACACATAATTGAGAAAATTAAGCAATATTACACTATGTGGCATACAAGTCAAACAACTGAGCTAAAGCGTCACAAAATAGGTTATTTATATTTACTTAGGCTTCACATGTCAACCAAATACAAGGGAAATAGAATGTATGTCATAACCTAATATGCCAGCACCAACCATGTCAATGGGTATCTCAAATTTACTTAGTTTCTTCCTAACTACTCCTAAGAAAAAAATTTAAAGTACCCGGTTCGAGATACATCCTTGGAAAAGAACCAGTGCCCAAAGAAAAACCAAGGCATACTACCTAACTATCCTAAAAAAAATATTTTTTGGTGTTTTTTTAATCGGACTTTATCCTTCAAGAAAATTGTCCAACAGATCCATCATTGGGAAAAAGTCCGAGTTTTTTCTATTTTTTTTTTTCATTTTCATTTCTTAACTAATATAATAAAAAAAATTAACAATTGTATACAATTATACTTCAGAAAGTAGTTTCCCCACCCCACACTTATATTATGCATAGTCCTCGATGCATGATCACAGAGAAAAATATTAAAACAAGGGTGAGAAATACTCCCTGAGACCCTCTCGGGCTTAGCTCGGACATGATCCTCAATCTTTAGATTCGGGACGATCCCACACTTAAGATCAAACATGCTTCTCAGCTTCAACTTTGGGTACTCAGACTTCCCCTACTTTGCAAAATAAAAACAACACAAAACCCGACACTAAAAAAACATAATAAGTGATGGGTTAGTATTATGTTTTGATGATCTAACAAACTTTTATATAAAGAACCAGATAAAGGATCTGATGCGTAACCAGCACAATCAGTCAACATGAACTCAAGAAATCTGGGCAATGTGCATCTGAACTCACAGGAAACAGATTAGGGACCTGATCCCCTAACATTCTCACTGGACGGGAGTACAGGTCAACTCTACAGCTGGAAAGCTGTGATAGAAAAGTGATTGTCTGCAACTGTACATGCTACAATGCAGTAACAGTGCAGCAGTCACTTCCCATTGGTTGAAAATTGTACCAACTAAGCATGGGCATCCTTCTTGGGATGTCCTAGGGATATAACGTCTTGTTTGAAGACAACCAAGACATTCACTTGAGCATTTACTAAACATTCTCTCAAGCATTGAATTGCTTCTCTTGCATTGAAGACTCAAGTGTGCCAAGAACAAGAAGACAACTCCACTAAGACGGACCAGTTTCACTACATATTGTTAGGCGTCCACTAGTTGAGTTGTAATCTTGTATTTTGCTTTCTATTGTATCCTATTTGCTTTCTTATAAGCCTTGTATTAGGAATCCTAAAATCATAAACCTTCAGTGTTTGTGTTGTGACTAGTGTAGTCATAAGTTGAAGTCTTTGCTACTAGCGAGTAACAAAGTGGCTTGTAATAAGTGTATTACAAGTTAGTGGTTCAAAGTCTTTGTAAGAGAGTCATTACAAAGTGGCTTGTAAGTTGAGATTACAAGTTAGTGAAGTTGAAATCCTACCAGTGTAGGTCGTGGTTTTTGTCCCCTTAAGTTGGGATTTTTCCACGTAAAAGTTATGTGCATCTTTTACTTACTGTCTCTATCGATAACTCTGAGGGAAATGGTAAAGGAACAGGTCTCTTTATAGTTTGTGGAGTCCTAGAAACTATCAATTGGTATCAGAGCAAGTTCTTTCTAAAAGGCTAACACCTAGAAAGGATCTGTAATGGCTTCTCCACCAAACTTTGAAGAAGGACAGTCAACATATCGACCTCCTAGATTCAATGGTCAATACTACGGGTGGTGGAAAACTCGTATGCACGACTTTATAATGGCTGAAGATTCAAAACTATAGGATGTCATTTGTGACGGTCCACACGTCCCTATGAAGAAGGTTGGAGAAGATGGGCCATTGGTGCCTAAAACAAGGAAAGAATACAGTGAAGTTGATAGGAAGGCTATTGAGAAGAACTTCCGTGACAAGAAAATCTTGTTATGCGGTATAAGACCTGATGAGTACAACAGAATCTCAGCCTGCCAATCAGCAAAGGAGATATGGTAGGCTTTACAAACTACTCATGAAGGAACAACTCAGGTCAAGCAGTCCAAGATTGACATGCTTACAACTGAGTACGAGTTGTTCTGAATGAAGGATGATGAGTCTATACAAGACATGCATACTAGATTCACATCCATCACAAGTGAGCTTCACTCTCTAGGTGAGATAATTCCCAGAAACAAGCTGGTTCGGAAGATTCTGAGTGTCCTACCTGGTTCTTGGGAAAGCAAAGTGAATGCCATTACTGAAACAAAAGACTTGCAAACTTTAACAATGGATGAGTTGGTTGGGAATCTAAAGACGTATGAGTTGAATAAGAAAAAGGACAGTGAGAAAAGAGAACACAAAAGGGAAAAGAACCTGTTTCTAAAAGTTGAAGAAAATGATTGATGGCGACATGGCTTATCTTACTAAGAGATTTCAAAAGATGGTTAGAAGGAATGGGGGTATACCAAGAAGGAGTAGTTCAAGCAAGTCAAGGAAATATGATCTCTGCCACAAGTGTGGAAAACCTGGACACTTCATCAAAGACTGTCCACTGTTGAAGAAGGATCCTTACAAGCACAACGCTGACAAAACAGCTAAGAGGAACCAGGTTCACGACAAACGATTCAGCCGGAAGAGTGCTACTGATAAGGTTGTGAAGCAAGCTCTTGTTGCCTGGGGAGATTCCTCTAGTGAATCAGAAGAGGAACCAGAAGCAAGCAACAGTTCCATGATGGCAGTAGATAACGAGGCGAAGGCATATGATTCACTGTTCGCGCTATTGGCACAGTCTGATGATGATGAAGAAGGTGAAAACGATAAGGTAAATTTCAGGGATGTTCAGAGAAATCTGAAATCCTACTCCTCAAAAAAATTAATGTCTTTAGAAAATGTTCTTAGCGATGCTTACTACAGCCTAGTTGATGATAAAGATTCATTAACCATAGAGCTAGGAGAAACTGAACAGACTAGAGATGATCTATTTGTTTGTGTGGTAGATTTAAAAAAAACCATAAGTGAGCTTGAAAAAGATAAAGAATCTCTAACTTGTAGACTAAATAATGTAGAAAATGAGAGAGATGACTTGATGGTGGTTGTTGTGGACCTAAAAGAGACCATAAGCAATTTTGAGAAAGAAAAGGAAGCACTACGTGAAAGAAAAAATAGTGTAGAAGATGAGAGAGATGATCTAACTGTAGTGGTAGTAGACCTGAAGGAAACAGTGGAGAACCTGAACACTGAGAAGAATACTTTAGCTGAGAAAATAAGTGTTGTTGAACAAGAAAGAGATGATCTTTTAGTAGTGATCACTGACCTAGAGGAATCAATTGAGGAATTCAAACTAGAACATAAGAAAGTGACCACAGAAAAAGGAAGGAGGTAGCCAATGAGAAATATATTAAGCTTGAAAAGGAAATAATTGATGTCAAAACAAGCCTGTGCTGTGAACTTGAGAAAAACAAGCAACTTCAAGCTGAAATGATTAAACTAAAAATGGATCTTGATAAATCACTAAAACGGACCTGGTCCATAGATGTTGTCACTGCCATATACTTGAACAACAGTGGAAACAGGCAAGGGGTCGGGTTCCAAAAGGAGAAAATTCCTTACAACCCTCACAGCAAGTATGTCACTGTCCCAAACAACTGCATCTGCACCCACTTTGGGAACAATGGGCACTTTAAAGAATGTTTCCCTGTCAGAGATAAATCTTTTCAGAAAAACAAAGTGTTTGCTGACAGAGTGACCCAACCATGGGGACCAGGTCCCTCGAAGAAAAACAGATTCTTGCCTGCTTGGACTAGGAGAGCTCTTATTCATCCGTTTCCTAACTACAAGGGACCCAAACTTGTTTGGGTTCCTAAGTCTAACCCTTAATCTTTATGTGCAGGGACCAGTGAGAGAAACAGGCTACAATGTATTATGGACAGTGGATGCTCAAAGCACATGACTGGAAATACCACGGATTTTCTCTCACTGAAAGCCCTGCAAGGAGGAGATGTATCCTTTGGCAATGGCAAAAGGGGGTACATTCTCGGTGTTGGAGGGGTTGACAGATCTCTTGAGCACTCAATTGAGAATGTGTACTATGTGGACGGTTTGAAGTATAGTCTCTTGAGTGTCTCACAAATCTGCGATAAAGGAAACAAAGTTGAATTCTTATCCAAAGTGTGTACAGTTACTAGCCTAGTAACTGGTGAAGTAGTGTTGATTGAGAAGTGACACAAGAACATCTATGTTGCTGACCTTGAATCATTGGAAGCTGGTGAGGTAAACTGCTTAAAGGCAGTTGATGATGATGCGGAACTATGGAATAGAAGACTGGGTCATGCAAGCTTCTCTTTGTTGAATAAACTCATACAGAAGGACCTGGTTCGCGGTCTACCTAACTCAAAGTTCAAGGAACAGAGAGTGTGTGATGCATGTGCCAGAGGAAAACATGTGAAATCATCTTTCAAGCCAAAGAAGGATGTTAGCACCTCAAAACCTCTGGAGCTGCTTCACATGGATCTGTGTGGTCCAATGAGGATTCCAAGCAGGGGTGGAAAGAAATATATTTTCGTGATTATGGATGACTACTCAAGATTCACTTGGACATTTTTTCTAAGAGAAAAAGATGAAACCTTTGAAGTATTTATGGCATTTGTCAAGAAAATCCAAGTGAAGATGGATTTGAAAGTAGCCTGCATCAGATCCGACCATGGGACAGAATTTGATAATGCAAGATTTGATGATTTTTGCAATGAGAATGGAATCACTCACAATTTATCAGCTCCAAGAACTCCTCAGCAAAATGGTGTGGTCGAAAGGAAAAACAGAACTCTGGAAGACATGGCACGAACAACGCTTATTGATAATGGGATTGCAAAAAAATTGTGGGTTGAGGCAATCAACACTGCGTGCTATTTGGTGAACAGATGCATGATCAGGTCCCTCCTAAAAAAACCCCTATGATCTGCTCAATGGAAGAAAGCCAAAGATAACCCATCTAAGAGCTTTTGGATGCAAATGTTATGTCCTGAACAATGGGAAGAATCAACTTGGAAAGTTTGATGCAAAAAGTGATGAAGGAATCTTCTTGGGATACTCCTCTCAAAGCAAAGCCTACAAAGTTTACAAGAAGATAACCCAATGTGTAGAAGAGAGCGTTCACGTGTTACTCAATGAGACACCTTCCCAAAACAAAGACATAATTTTTTATGATCAAGACAATGAACCACTTTTGGTTCCTGGAAAAATATCGGATGAATTGAATGGGAAAGATGACATGATGAGTCAGATGAGGGAAATAAGTGAAGGCAGTGCAACCATTTCCTTGAATACACATGAGGAACCTGGTACCCCAATTACTACTACTGAAGCTGAAGAAAGAGTTGGAGATGTCGTGCAAGGTACTCCACAGGTTGTAGAACAAGGAGTGTAGGGAAATCCTTCTGATGTACCAAGTTCCTCCACTAACCAAATCCAAATTCCGAACTAGAAACACAAAATCTCTCATCCCCTTGATAACATAATCACTCCCCTTGATTCAGGAGTTCAAACTAGATCCAAAACCAAAAACTCCCTAGCCTTTTCAGCCTTCCTATCCCAAATAGAACCAAAAAATATCAAGGAAGCTTTGAAGGATACAGACTGGATCGTTTCTATGCAAGAGGAGTTGCACCAGTTTGAGAGAAACAAGGTTTGGCACCTGGTACCTCGACCCTCAGATAGAACCATCATAGGAACCAGGTGGGTGTTCAGAAATAAGTTGGATGAAAATGGAAACACCACAAGGAACAAAGCAAGGCTTGTTGTTCAAGGATACAATCAGGAAGAAGGGATTGATTATGATGAGACGTTTTCTCCTGTTGCTCGCATGGAAGCCATCCGGATTCTTGTTGATTTTGCATCTCATATGGAATTCACCTTGTTTCAAATGGATGTGAAGAGTGCCTTTTGAATGGTTTCCTCAAAGAAGAGGTATATATTAGCAACCTCCAGGATTTGAAAGTCAGATACACCCGGAATATGTGTTCAAATTAGACAAAGCTTTGTATGGCCTGAAGCAAGCTCCCAGAGCTAGGTACGAGAGACTATCAAAGTTTCTGCTGGACAATGGGTTTACTCGAGGAAAGATTGACAACACACTATTTTTGAAGAAACGGGGAAGGAACCTGCTCATTGTTCAGGTGTATGTGGATGACATCATATTTAGGGCCACAGCAGACTCACTGTGTAAGGAATTCGCCAAGCTCATGGGCAGTGAGTTTGAGATGAGTATGATGGGGGAACTGAACTTCTTTCTGGGTGTTCAAGTAAAGCAGTCCACAAAGGGAACCTGTATTAGTCAACAGAAATACATCAAGGAGTTGCTAAAAAGATTTGACATGGAGGAATCAAAAGTGATCGAAACTCCCATTGCAGTTGCAACCAAGCTTGACATGGATGACACTGGATCTCCTGTAAACCAAAAAATGTACAGGGGAATCATTGGCTCACTACTCTACCACACTGCAAGCAGGACATATATCGTGTTTAGTGTGGTGATATGTGCCATGTTTCAATCAAATCCTAAGGAGTCTCACCTAAAGGCTGCCAAAAAAATCCTACGCTATCTTAAAGGCACACAGGACTTGGCTCTGTACTATCCCTCAGGTGACAATTTCAATCTTGTTGGTTATGTTGACGCTGATTATGCAGGTTATCTGATGGACAGGAAAAGCACCTTAGAAATGGCTCATTTCCTTGGGTATTGCCTAATCTCATGGGGGACAAGAAAGCAAAACTCTGTGGCTCTCTCCACAGCCGAAGCAGAATATGTTGCAGCTGCATCTTGATGTGCTCAATTGCTGTGGATCAAACAAAAATTGGAGGATTTTGGAGTATACATTGATTGTGTGACACTCCTATGTGATAACACCAGCGCCCTCAACATGGCAAAGAACCCGATTCAACACAAAATAACAAAGCATATTGATGTGAGACATCATTTCCTCCGAGACAATGTTGAAAAAGGGCACATCTGCATGAAACTTTGTTGCACTGAAGATCAGATTGTTGACATCTTTACCAAAGCACTGAGCAGGGAGCACTTTGAGAAAAATAGAATGGCACTAGGATTGCTTAGAGCTAACTGAGGACCTCGTCCCTTAGCTTTGGCTATGAGAGTCACTCTCAGGTACAGTAAGCTAAAGTGTTTTCTGACTAAGCCTAACTCAAATAAATACCTTTGCAGGTAGACACGCATGGTGATTACAGAAATTAAAGGTACGGCTCTGTGGAATAGAAGAAAGCTACACAAACGTTTACAAAACAAAACAAATAACAAAAAAGGGGTACAGGACCTGCTTCATGTACCACCAGTCAGTAGTTATGTGTTTTCTATGCCTCTCTCAAAAAGTAACAAAAATTAATTACTGTTGCCACATCATCCGGGTTTTCAGTATCTATGTCCATCACGTCCATCTCTCAAATCCTTTAACTCCTTCTGCAAGTTTTCTCTTCCCAAAAAACACCTACCGCCATTTTTTTTTGAACCCGTTCCTCTTTCCCCTCATCATTACATCTCCCTTCTATCAAGCATCCTCTTCTCTAGTATCTCTAAATCACACTTCTCTCTACACTATAAATCTCTCCATCTTCACAAAAAATGGCGACTGAGAACTCACCATCTCTCTCTCCCGTCACTGACTCCAACCCTGTTCCGACGGAGGTTCCGTCCTCCTCTCTCCCAGAAGTCATCATCCTTGTACATTCTCCCTCCCCCTTACCTACCGATGCTTCTTCTTCTCTAAAACCCACCCTGTCTGACACACCAAAAGAATCCCCAACACATGACCTTCCTCAGACCTCTGAAGCCTCTGAGGATGACCCTTACCAATATCTCAATTCCTCTCTCCTTGACTCTACAGTTCCTTTGGAGTCACCTGAAAAAGAAGCGGCAGAGAAAATAATGTCCATTGCCTCTGAGAGTCTTCCATCTGATGGAGCCTATTTCATTCCTGAGCCTTAGAGGGAAGAACCTCCATTCCTAGGAGATGAAGGGACCCTAGTCTTGTTCGACTCCCTGGTTCATGAGTCTGTCAAAGAGAAGTCCGGTGAGGAACCTGGTTCTCCGCTCCCTGAAACCAACCAGGAATCTATATCCCATACTCCTCCTCTTTCCGCGCCTACTAATGAAGATGATGAGGACGAGATGGTCCTGAGTGCTCACTTTAAACTTCGCCAGAAAGTACCCACTCCTGAGTCATCTGCCAAGTGACCATCCACACGGTTGCAAAAGAAGGGGGCACTTGACTCTGCTCTGGCAAAAAGCAAGAAAAGCAATAAAAAGAAGAGGAAAAGATTGCTGAAGGAGGGGAAGAAGGTGGTGGTGGATGACAACATTCCTATGGTTGACGTGGAAGAAGATGCAGAAAAGGAACCAAGTTCCTTGGTCACAAGAAAATCTCCCTCTAAAAGATCTGTGGATGGAGTTGTGGATAAAGGGCAAGCAAAACCTCGTGTGAAACCTGTGAAAAGCATTAAAAAGCTCAATAAGCTGAAGTTGGTGAAGCTAGTGTTCAAAGGTCCATGGCTGTAGAATGTTCTACGGGAAAGTCTGTGCAAAGGTTAGGAAAACGAAAAAGAGAAGTGGAAACTGTTGAGGAACCAGGTTCAGTGAAAACAATACCAAGTGACATTAGCAAGTGGCAAGAGAATGTGAGGAGTCAGAGGGTGCTATGGTGTCGGATGTTTCACCTAAAGATTTGCGAGATGGCTGGAATGCGCCAAATTGTGGCCATGGTTGAGTTTCAGAAATGGGACCATCTCTTCAATGTGAGTGTGCCCAAAGTCTATGAGGATGTAGTGAAAGACTTTTAAGCATCTCTACTTACACCTGTTGAGAATCATATTTGTGTTCTAGTGAAAGGAGTCGACATTGTTTTTTACGACGGCTCTGGGAACAGTTCTTCAAGTTCCATCTAGGGGAGTGTCTTTTGTGATAACCGATGTTACTTCTTCTGAGGGAAACTTTCGATGAGCCATTGTTAAGGCGGGCACAATTCAGCAAGGGGAACGGGTCCACAGGAAAAAACTATGCTCCATGTTTACCAGCTCTTATTCGAACAAGTAAATAAAGTACTTCTCCCCGTGCTGAAAGGCGATCAATTGCCTCCAAGGATGATTCGACATTGATGGAGGCTCTTGATTCCTTCACCCCTATCAACTTGACTGCTCTCATGATTGAACATATGTGCAAAGTGGTGAATGTCAAGGATGGTAATCATGGGCTCCCGTATGGTTTCCTACTTACTCGGGTATTTGAATTCTACAAAGTGCCTGTTGCAAACCCTCGAGTAGGTACCCGCCAGCAAACCTTCTCCAAAACGACCTTAGAGGAATGTGAATGTTTTCAGAAACTTGGGGGTAGCACTTCTATAATATCCCAATTGATCAATGCACTGAATGATGCCAATGGGGTGATTCGGGAGTTGAGGGCTCAGATTGCTATTTTGGAGACTCAGTTGAGTCAAGCCTCTGGGGACCTGGTGCTGCTCATTCTTCAACTGATGAGGTTACCCGCTTGACCAAAGAGAACACTGAGCTTAGGCAACAGGTATAGAACCTGCCGGAGAAACTTATGGAGGAACAATCGTCTGCAAATGCCCGTATGGATTTGGTTCTCAAGACTCGTGTTGCCTCCTCCTCCAAGCCTTCCTCTTCTAGTGCCCCCTAGGATTCCGTCTCTGTCCAGTCTTTGTATGATTGATGATGTTTGTGGTTGGTAGTACTTCTTTTTTCTCTTTTTGTGTTTGGTAATTGGATCCCACCTAGCTTCTCCCATTTTCAAAAGTCCAAATTAAGTCTTTGCTATCCCAAGCAAAGATTTCTGTATTTAACAACTATTTTGGTATGAATGAATCAGCTTCTTAATGTCCTGCTATTGCATGCTTGCCTCTTCCTTCTGTCTTCTATCATGTTGTGTGCACACATGGGGCATGAGTTATCTTTGTTAGACTTCTTTATGCTTTCTGTCTGGTTCTGTCTTTTTATGATGCCAAAAGGGGGAAGATATCATTGATAAATAAGAAGGGTTTAAGGGGGAAGCACACAGACAGGGGGAACAATATGAGGTCCTGGTCTTGTGTCTGGATAAGTTAGATTATATAACTGTTCATCAATTATAAAAGTTTGTCATCATCAAAAAGGGGGAAATTGATGGGTTAGTATTCCGTTTTGATGATCTAACAAACTTTTATATAAAGAACCAGATAAAGGACCTGATGTGTAACTAGCACAATCAGTCAGCATGAACTCAAGAAATCTGGGCAATGTGCATCTGAACTCACAGGAAACAGATTAGGGACATGATCCCCTAACATTCTCACTGACGGGAGTACAGGTCAACTCTACAGCTAGAAAGCTGTGACAGAACAGTGGTTGCCTACAACTGTACACGCTACAATGCAGTAACAGTGCAGCAGTCACTTCCCATTGATTGAAGATTGTACCAACTAAGCATGGGCATCCTTCTTGGGATGTCCTAGGTATATAACATCTTGTTTGAAGACAAACAAGACATTCACTTGAGCATTTACTAAACATTCTCTCAAGCATTGAATTGTTGCTCTGGCATTGAAGACTCAAGTGTGTCATGAACAAGAAGACAACTCCACTAAGACGAACCGGTTTCACTACATGTTGTTAGGCGTCCATTATTTGAGTTGTAATCTTGTGTTTTGCTTTCTATTGTATCCTATTTTCTTTCTTAGAAGCCTTGTATTTGGAATCCTAAAATCATAAACCTTCAGTGTTTGTGTTGTGACTAGTGTAGTCATAAGTTGAAGTCTTTGCTACTAGTGAGTAACAAAGTGACTTGTAATAAGTGTATTACAAGTTAGTGGTTCAAAGTCTTTGTAAGAGAGTCATTACAAAGTGGCTAGTAATAGTTGATATTACAAGTTAGTGAAGTTGAAATCCTACCAGTGTAGGTCGTGGTTTTTGTCCCCTTAAGTTGGGATTTTTCCACGTAAATATCATATGCCTCTTTTACTTATGGTCTCTATCGATAACTCTGAGGGAACTGGTTAAGGACCAGGTCTCTTTACAGTTTGTGGAGTCCTAGAAACTATCAATAAGGAAATAAAAGATATACATGCTGGGTTGCCTCCCAACAAGCGCCTTATTTATAGTCGTGGCACGACTTTGTTACTCTGCTCAGGCTGCTCACTTTCTCTTCTTCTTTCTCCCATGAAGCCTAGACTTTTTGCACGCTCTTAACGGGTCTCCTTTTTCATCTCTGGCTCTTTTCTCCATCCTCTTTAAACCCCCAGCTTGCAACACCACCTCCTCTGGATCACTGTCATTCACATAAGGACTCTTCTATATCCCCTTCAATTCAACCACAGTAATCATGCACAAGTCCTCATAATGCTTAGGGAGCTTAAGTTCCTTGTACACATTAAAAGTGACCTCATCATCGTCATCTCTCATTTTTAACTTCCCTTCCCTCACATCAATAATTGCTCCACCAGTATCTAAGAATGGTCGCCCCAAAATAATGGGCACTTTCTTATTTGCCTCGTAATCAAGCACAATAAAATCAGCAGGAAGAATAAACTTTCCCACTCGAACTAACAAATCCTCAATAATTCCTTCTGGCATAACTAGAGACCTATCTCCTAACTGTAAAGTGATTGTAGTAGGTCTAAGCACCCCCAATCCGAGTTGCTTGAACAAAGAAGATGGCATCAAATTTATACTAGCCCCTAAATCACACAGGGCTTTACCAACTTCTTGTTTTCCAAGAGACAAAGGAATTGTGAAACTCCCAGGATCCTTCAACCTAGGAGAAAGCTTATTTTGAACTTTGGCACTGCACTCTTCAGTAAGTGCAACTGTTTCGAACTCTGCATGTCTTCATTTGTTTGCCACAATATCTCTGAGATACCTCGTATACTTAGGCACTTCCTGCAAAATTTCCACCAAAGGCAAATTCACACTCACTTGGATCAAAATATCTAAGAATTTTTTGTACTTAGCAACATCTTTTTTCTTATGCAGTCTTTGTGGAAACGGAGGTGGAGGCCTTGTCTCAATTACTGGCTCGGGTCCTTTATTATCTTTCTCATTCCCCTCAACTGGCTTGGGAACTAATTCTCCTTCAGGATGAGCCGTATTCTTCTTTTTCTTTGGAACTTCTTCTAGTACTCTTCCATTTCTCAAGGTAATCACATTGACTTGAGCCTTAGGATTGGGCTCAGTGTCACTAGGAAGAGCCCCTATTGGTCTGGTATTTTGGGCACTGGCAAGTTGGCCCACGTGGTGCTCCAAATTTCTCAGTGTTGCGGCTTGAGCATGCTGATCACCCATTATTTTCTGATTGTAAGCCTGTTGATCTGCTATTAATTTCTGATTGAGGGCTTGCTGGTCGGCCATCAATTTCTTCATCATCTCCTCAAGGCTAGCTTGTTGTTCAGCCGGTACTGATTCTAATTGCCTTGATTTCCACCGCAAGAGAAGTTTGGGTGGTTCCTCTAGTTGGGATTGTAAGTGTTCCCATACTGATTTGTTTGGCCTCGATTTGCGTTACCCACAAAATATATAGGCTCTGGATTTGCTGGGCATAGATTGCTCATGTGACCCTCTCCACAGACTACACAAAATACTTGAACCTGTTGCACTAGTTGCACTGGTTGCACTGGCTGGGCTTGTTGCTTGTTAATGATCATGGTCATCTGATTGACTTGGTTGGTCAACGTAGAGATCTGTGCTGACAAGGCTGAGACAACATCTAATTCAAGAACCAATAGTTATTTTTGTACCATATTCCTACCCATCTCTCCTTGCCAATCCGGATTGCTTTTGGAGAATTTGTTCAATAATGCAAATATTTCGTCATAGTTCTTCTCCAATACTTGACCTCCAGCTGCAGCATCTACCACAATCTTTGTTTGGGGATGGATCCCCTCTATGAAAGTGTGAACTAACACTTCGTTCATCTGATTATGATGAGGACAGTCTCCGAGTAGCCCCTTGAACCTTTCCCGTGATGAATATAAAGATTCTCCTGCTTTCTGTTTAAAGGAAACTATCTTACTTCTGATCTTTGCAGTTTTGTCTGAAGGGAAGAACCTTGCCAGAAATTTTCTTGCTAAATCATTCCATGATGCAATGGAATTAGCTTGTTCTGCCTTTATCCATCGGTTAGCTTCGCCCAACAGAGAGAATGGAAAAAGTGTGAGCCTCACATAATCTAGAGTGGCCCCGTTAGTGATATAAGTATCACTAATCTCCAAGAAGTTTAGAATATGTTGTTGTAGATCCTCGTGTGGAAGACCAATAAACTGCCTGTTTGCATGAAGTGCTAGATCATGCTCTGTTTCAGCTCAAAGTGCCCAGTGATTCTGGGCTTCACGATGTTGGAGGTAATATTATCAATACTGGGCATTGCTACCTCCTGAACAACCATATGTTGCTCCTCTGCCATGTTCACATGAAATTGAACGAGTGCCTTAATATTGTTTGTGTCCCTTGCTTCCCTCAACCTCCTGTGAAATGTTCTCTAAGGTTCGGGGTCAAAGTCGTCGAGTCTGTCCTGGCTTTCGACCCTACGCATTCAATCAAAGTTCCTGAGATTATAGCAACAATCAAGTAACGTTAGACTAGACAAAATAAACAATTAAAGCAAAAACTAGAAAGTAGTCTATATTCAAGTCCCCGGCAACGGCGCCAAAAACTTGTTGGTCCCAAACGCACACGCAAGTATACGTGGTCGTACAAGTAATATAATGATAAGTTGAGTGTCGAACCCACAGAGACTTGTATAAACTACTCATTAAATCACTAAAAATTTTATTCAATCCAGCTAAAATCAAAGTCCAATAATGTGATTATATTATACTACAATTCTAAGTAATAACTAAATTATAAAGTAACGAGTTGATTGTTGTGCATTCAATAAAGACAAATATTCCAGGGTTGTGATCGATTCAGTTAACTCTCTCTTTCATATAATTCACTCATGGTTGCTAATTAATCGATAATTGCTCTCATAGCCTTCTCCCGAAGTACTACTCGCCTATTCTCAATAGATTAACGCATATATTCCTATGAAATTAATCTATTAGAAAGCATTAAGATTAAGATATTTAATTAAGCACGATGAATAGGTATATTCCTATCCTAACCACAAATCCGCTCCCCTGAAGGGTTAAGATCGCGCTCTCTCCAATTCTTCTCTAAACAATACACGGCTTTCCCAAGCATAGCATAGATAGTAAATAGAACCTAACTGATGGCCAGACAATTAAGCAATTAAACACAAAATTGAAGAAACAACCATATATTGGTGAACTATAATCAAGGTCAAGCTAATGCTAAACAACAATATTCATGGCTAAATCACAACCCCAGAACAATGGGTGTTTAGCCACTCATGATGTAATAAAACAATTGCATAAGTGTTGCATAAATTGAAAATACTAGAATAAGATGAAGGAAACTAAGAATTCTCCACTTCCTAACGATCTCGTGTGTGTTTTTCCTCCAAAGAGCCGTCCCCTCCTCCAAAAATAGGTTTAGTCTTGCTTTTATACGTGTTGGGTAGGTCTAAGACCGAATAAACCATGTTCCGGGAAAAATAGGCCAATTTCCCGCCACGGCGCCCTAGACAACGTTGGGCGCCCACCAGAGTTCTGATCCTATTTTATCTATTGCCCACAGCTCCACAGGTGGCGCCAGGCTCTGCCTGTGGCGCCCAAAATCGCACTTTTGCCGGTTTCGTCCGTTTTGGCTCTAATTTCGCGCGTTTCGCCCCCGAGTGCTCCCGGATCATTCCTGTACATAAAAACACTTAAAATTAATATAAATCATAATTTTTAACATCCCAAATTCACGAAACAAAAGTAAAACATGAGGCGATATCTACACAAATATATATACTTTAAGCTAAACATAAGTCTGCCACCAAACTCCAGGTTACTTTCGTTTGTTATCACATATGTATAAATCTAAGTCCTTTAATGCTTCCTCTTTACTGTCATCTTAAGAATGACGTCCTAATCTCATCTTATACTTTGTGGCTTTTTTCCATCCTTTGTTAATTCACCTCAATATTGATAGACAATCTACCACTAATAACTTGAAACCTCTTATGTAATCACTAGGGCTCACGTCTCATCGGGGAACATCTGAAATGATTATACTGATCCATTTGGGGAGATACCATTCTTTCATAACCGTATTTCACATGTGATTCATCTTACTTGGGAATTTTAATCACGTACAATTCATGAAATCCCCTTTTTTTCAAATCATAACTCAATCGAAGGCCCAAACGTCATCCTTTATTTACCACAATTACACCCTTATTCTACTACCAGGGCAGTATTCCATCTCTTCTAAATTCTATTAGTCTTTGACTCCTTTGAGTTCGTTCAGGATATACTGAGCTTCGTATAACTTAGATAAACCATCAGTTCTTCTTGTTTTCATGGGCTTAATCCTGAGGACATATCTATTCTTGTCACCTTCTCACTTGCCCTTTCTTATCCTTACTCCTGTCTTCCTAAAACCTTGTCGCTTTACCATACATTAGCTTGCAGCCTATACATATCTATTTATACTACTCGCAACCTTCCTTCAACCTGCTTTCACCATAGATTTCCCTGTGTTATTTTGGAACATCAAGCGAGACATTACATCATCTCTAGCTCCTCTTTACTCTTTTAACTAGACCTCTCGATACCTAAAAACCATAGGCTAGAAGATATTCCACTGAAGACGCCGCTATCATTCCTGGATATTGAATCCCCACGCTTCTAGCCTTCTATCCGAAGTATGGACTATTCTCAACCTTCTGCATTTGAGTATCTCGTATGTTGTTCACCTTTACCTTACTTACCTTAAAGTCTCGCATCCCATCTTCTATCTCTTTCATGACCTCCCTTCCACATAGGTATAATTCACATCCACATCTTGAACTTCTATTATAATACCTGCACCTCTTTACATAATCCGATGAGATCTTCATACTAACTTCTTATGAGGTTGATACTCTTCTAATTGGTTTTATCGTAGAGTCGTTATAGGATATGGTTTTTGTACTATGTCTCTTGTACCTCTGATATTAAGAGTGATTCTGCAATGTTCTCAATACGATTTCTATAATTGTCTGGGGCCAATAATTAGACTCATGATTTACTTGATTGATGTAACTCTTTAGTTTCCTCTTCCTGTTTGATCAGCCTTTATGTAGGCTTAAGCTATCTTCCGATCTGCGGCTCATGGCATTTAGTTATTACTTTAGCCTTTCATGGACGCTATGGAAAACCATGATACAATCTTCTAATGATTCAGTCCTTTGTCTATGACATGGATCCAATTTCTTCTTTTAACTTATACCGGAGTCTTCTACAGCCGATCATTAATCGAATAATTCTTTTCGTTCCATTTCAGCTTTCTTCAAACGTAAGCAATTACGTTTCCTGGTCTTTTTGCCCCCTTGTTGCATGAATACTTAGCTTATTTGAGTTATCACGCATGCTAAAATTTTTGTGCAACTCATATGGTCTCGAATATTACTTTTGGTTTTACTCCTCGCTCATTATCCATGGTAGGTGCCACTTTCTTTTGGAGTGCATACAATTTTATAGTGAGATTGTTGTTACACAACCATTTCCTCTTTAGGTCACTGTGCTTAGGTTGAAGCCTTCTTCCTTATTTCCTCAGCTAGTCTTTTATTGTAGTACTTAGGGAGGATCCTCTGACTCTTGTAAAGTTGTGAGCTTATCACATCGTATGCTTGACGGAATTTTTGATGTTCTTCCTCACCTATAATTACCTGTAGTTATTTATCTCCACGCCCTTGTGCTTGTAGGGTTTCTTCTGAACTAATATTTTGACTGACTTCTCAGTGGTACTCTTTTTTATTTATGTAACACTCATACGGTATATTTATCTACCCCAACTCCTATCTGAATATTTCTTAAGGATCACGATGTCATAACTGCGAGGCTGAATTCCCCATGTTGGGGTTCCCTATGTTTATCTTGCACGATCTGTTGATTTGTCTGTATCCTCTTGTCTAGCCATAGCTAGGCTCTTCCTGAATCAACTACTAACTACTCGTTAACCCATTCCCATATCAATATTCCTTGTAATCTTTCTTGGGTTATTTTCTTTGTCTTAACTTATCTCTCGCACTAGCTCTTTATTAATCGAAAACATCTCGGGAAGGAACCCTTACTTCCTCTTTTGTCCACACCTCTCGTCTTTTCCTTCACTTGACTATAGACTCTGTAATATTGTCATTTTTGTTGGATCTACCATTGCCATCCATGTATCACATCTTACTCATAATGCTTCATTAATTCTCTTCTTATTTCCATGCTAACATTTATATCTATCACTTTATTTTGAAAACTCCAACAAGGCATTCTTTTAATTTTAGCTCCCTTTGCTCCATCCATTTGCTCTTAGGGTTGCCCAACATTCTCCCTCTACTAGGGACAGGAGCCACACTTAAGGTAATATTTATCCCTTCCAAGCTTCCAGTGCCTATACTTGTAGTACTCATATCTAGTTGTACTATTCTAGAGTGCACCATCTAGGTGCCTCGCAAGGAGACCTACTAGCACTTTTGCAATATCCTTCGGAAATGTCAACTGACATAAACAATCCATTCACCATTTTGGGTTACTCTAACCCCAACCGGATCCTGATATTTCTTCCTTCTCTTATACTACTTCTGTTAGCCCCCATAGGTCATAAATGAGATGGGTGTTTCCAATTGCACATACCTCTATTATTGTTGACGGTAACTCAAAAGGCTTATATTCCTCTGCCTGAATTGTAAATACTGACAATCTTCATTAACTGGGCACCCCGTACCCTTCTTCATCTTGCTTTGTTTACTTGTTGAAATACGTATCTATCTTCTAAATCTCTCATTGCCTTTCACCATAGGGGTGGATAGATATTCTTTCCCTAAGTCTCCTTATCAAGAGGCTTACATGTCTTAGTACACAAATGATCTACTGAACACCTTACATTTACTTGTCACAAGCATCATGAAAAATTGAGTTCCTCTGACTCAACTCTTCCATATCCACATTCAATATCTTACCAACTGTCTTTCTGGATGTAGGTATCGTCTTTTTACGAATAAAATAGAAGTTAGGAATTTGAATTCTTATAAGTGAGCTCTACCACACAATCTAGAGTAAGAAGAAAGAGTGACAGTCCTAAATGCCCTGTTTCCTCCTGCTTATAAGTGTGGTGCATGACACACCTATAAACAAGACTACTAGACACGGCTTGTAGACTCCCTTGGACAGAACTGCTCTGATACCACTTTTGTCACGACCCAAACCGATGGTCCGCAACGGGCACCCGGTACCTTACTCAACTGAGTACCTACGTAACATATCTTTCATATCATAGTATCATAGGTAAATGAGCCAGAGAGGCTGTCGTGAGATAAATAGAATAAAACATGGGAAAATACTCAACATAAAACGACCCATCCTAATATAAAAACTTACATACGTGACATACGGGCCTATTTCATTTGTAAACTCAAAACATAGGCCGACAAGGCCATACAAGTATCTGTATACATGACATCTGTCTACAAGCCTCTAAGAGTACATAAGTATCACAAAGGTCGGGATTGGGCCCCGCCATACCAATCAATAATTGTCCTAATTATACTGATCAAATAAGCAACTCCAGAGCAAATGGAGCGCACCAACACCTTCCATTGAGCTGATAACCTACTTGGAGGACTCTTAACCTGTCTATCAGAACCTGCGGGCATGAAACGCAGCATCCCCAAGAAAAGGAGACGTCAGTACAAATAATGTACCGAGTATGTAAGGAATGAAAATCAGTAAACAATAGACATGAGAGAAACATGGAGTAAAAGACTCAACATGTATATCTGAATAGCTCTTTAAATCATACTATAATGTCATGCATATGCGTATAAATATCATATAATGCATGGGTATATGCGTTAATAACATCATCAAGCCTCTGAGGGTATCTCATCATGTCATCTCGGCCACTATGGGAAAATTCATCAACGTATACCATCTGATCAGGTAGTGGTGCATATATAACGCCATAACCTTTTCTCATATCCCATATACATATATACGCGTATATAACGCCATCTGGTCATGGGTCAATGTAAATGTATAAATGAACACAATGCATGAGAAGTACGTCAATATAATCTCTCGGAACATTATAAGACCATTATGCCTCTGATTAATATCATTAAATAAACTTTATCAACTTACATATTTTTCTGAGACCCATGAACAGATGATAGAATAATATGACACATGGGGGAACCAAGAACATAAGCATCTCTAGTATTTCTATGAATAGAGTCATGTATGGAAATTATGCATTTGCTCGTTTCTTTTGTATCATATACATCATGACAAAAGAAAGAAGGGATAGCCTTAACATACCTGAGTTTATTCTCTTAACAAACCTTCTAACATACGGCAATTGCGACAAATCATGTAACAGCGAATCGAAGTAGGGAAAAATATCCGTATGGTATTCTTGAGAAAAATTATACCGTGCTCTCTTAGAATCGCAAATCTCATGCTTTATCGTATCATGAAGTTTCAAATAAATTGCTTGAACTCCATCCGTAAGCTCATCACCAAACAAATTGAACTCCATCCATAAGCTTAGAGAGCTTAGCATCACCTTAATGAGATAAGAAATCTCTTAAATTTGTTGGTTTTTGTGGGCCCCACTTTGAAGACTTGGTGTTACTACGCTTCACAAACTTGTGCCACATTGAAAGGTGACTTAAGAGTCATAAACTTGGAGTTGTGGGCTTCCATGTTGGGGCCCTTTTGGCCTTATCCAAAATCTCAATTTCTTAGATAAACTTTCGACCAAAATTATTAATTAACCCACTTATTCACATAATTAAGAATTATCTCAAATACTTAAAATACTACTCACTTTTAGCATACTTTGTATACCTTACTATCATGGCCATGTGGTACCTTGTATGGCACTAGTCCATAAATATTGGATATTATAGCTTAGACTGTATTTTGTCCCACAATGTCAAACTTTGACGAAATTTATTTTCTTCGATTTGCTTACCCTCTCACCTTCACGAATTTACTTATCACTTGTTTTGAAATAGCATAAATGCTTATAACCTCAAAATAATCTCATTCCCGAGTTTACATCGATTAATTTGCGATGAAACTTCAACGTACGAAAATGTGGGATGTAGCATCTCATTTCCGAGCTTATATCAATTCACTTATGGCGTATTTTTACGTACGAAAACATGGGGTGTAACACCTTAATTGGAGGATTGAGTCCGAGGACATGACACCAATGTCCACCTTGGGCTTGCGGGGACTCCTCGCCGGTTTTTTCTTTACCGAGCCCGGGGAACTCGGAACTCTTTTTCTCTTTTTCTCCTTGTCTTGCTTTGGACTGGTGGTTGGGGAAGGACTTATTCATTACCAGAAGGGGGTCTCATTGCAACATATTTCCCGAGACCTACAAAAAAATACGAGTTCGAGAAAAGGCCAGAACGATAGTCATTCCAAGATAGAAACTTACCATGATTACGGGCCTCCCATCGACCCCTTGATAACTTCATCCAGGCATTTTCGGAGTAGGGTCTCTGTGATACCAGGCCCTCGACGCATTGCTTTAGTTCTGGAATTGGTTCCGGCATCTGGACCACAGTTGCAACACCAAAACAAAGATAAGGAAAGAAGATAGGAAGTGAAACAGCAAACTAAACGTTCAAGGTAACGTGTAATTATGTTTCATGTTCCACTTCTCAAGGAACGGCATGTCTTCAGCGGGGATCAGGTCCGAAGTCCTTATTCGGACAAATCGGCCCATCCAGCCTCGATCCTGAGATTCATCTATGCTGGAGAACAGGGCTCTACTTGCCCGGATGGCAAGCTTGATCAGTCCTCCTCAATAGATCCAGGGATTGTAAAGGCGCATGAGGTGATCGAGGGCGAAGGGACATCCCTCGATTTTGCTTGTGAAGAAACGAAGGAGAATCACTGTTCTCCAGAAAGAAGGATGGATTTTGCCTAGGGTAAGTCGTATCTCTTGCAGAAGGCGACGATAATGGGGTCTAAGGGACCCAACATGAAGGGATAAGTGTAAACACTTAGATACCCCTCCACATCAGTGGTGGTCGATTCCTCAGGAGAAGGAACTACTACATCTTTATTTTCCCAGTTACAACTCCTCTTTAACTTTTTTGACGATGTCTTTAGTGATGGTACATATATACCTCGAGACCGGTTCACATCGGCCATGCACCGAGGAGGTCTTCTCGATTTTAAAGTCTGTGACAGTTGGACACCCTGGCGGAACGAACTCCTCGGGGTGGGGCTCCGCTGCAACCTCGTCACCGGCAGGCCGTGATGAAGAAGCAGCCTCTTTTTGTGGCATAGTTTTAGAAGTTTTAGCCATAAATGAACAAGAGAAAAGGGAATTAGGATGATATGTAGTTGGTTAGAGTTCAAGAAATTTGGGTATGAAAATTATGAAGCAAAGGAATTTTTTGAAGGAAAGACAAGAGCAGGAAGAGCGTTGACTGTAAAAATTTGAATGAGAAAGGGCTAAGGTTCTTATAGGTTGCAGGCGACGGTTCAGAATTGGTAGTGGCCGACCAACAACTGACAGGCATTTAATGCCTTGGTAACTGGACCGACGGGACGTTTCGTCGCTTGCGTCATGATCGGGCTCTTCGCTGACGTCATTACTCATCGAGGCGGAGTTCGGAGATTCATATTGTTTCTCGTCACCTTCTTCCGAGAAACGAGGGGACTATCTATATACGGTCAAAACGGTTTTTCCCTTCGTATGACTAATCGAGACTGGAACATGATAGGTCAAGGTTCGGCCTCGTGTTATATCGAGCCACAGTGCGAAGTTAGATTGCTGAGCTCGTAACCCAAAGACCAATCAAGGTCAAGATCGGCCAAGATCGAGACCTAGCAAAATAGAGATCGAGCGAGACCGATGAAAGTTTACCTAGTCAAGTAATGGTAAGTCGAAATATCCGTAATCGAGCAAGGATCACGGCAAAAATCTCGGCATGTATCAAGATGAGTTCGATTAATTAGCCAATCATGAGATTTCTTACTGTATTTAGAGTTGCACCAAGAGTAGGACTCCCCTACTAAATAAACGGGGTCTGATCATTTGTAAAATACATTACATTCACGCAATACACTGCCTTATTTTAGCTTTCAATATCCTGTTATTCTGTTCATATTTTAGTAGAATCTTCACTTGGTTCGAGGGCGACCTAACTCGAGGGTCAAAGCTATACATTTCATTTGGTTTGCATTTGTTTCTCTTTACAGTCAATTTCAATATCAATTTCTATATTTTCTTAATTTATGCCAAGTAAATCATCTATCCTTAAAATTATGTATAAATTTAATTGTTATTCATTTTTATGGTACACAAAGATAATAGTTTAGCTTAACGGTCAATTAAGTTGGAATGGATAGGGGAGATGAAAGGTTCAAATTTTGGTAGAGTCAAATCATCATGAGTGATTTCTTTTTGCATGTCTAAAATTTTGGTAGATAGAATTATATAAGTAGAATATAATACGAAGTGCACCCAAACTGACAGAAAAGTATCCCTACAAAAAAATTTAGTCGTAATAAATTTGACTACGCATTGCATTAGTTTTAGGGGGAAAAGAAATCATTGTTGAAAAATTCATTTATGTCACTATTTATTTTTTTGGTTTTCCACCCGATATTCGGTACGTGTATTGTAGCCCAATTATATTCAGATTTGTGCCGCGTAGGGCCCTATTCGAGGGAAAGCGCTCCCTACCAAGAATTTTCTATACCCAGGGCTCGAACACGAGACCTCTAATTAAGGAAAGAGCAGTCACATCCATTGCACTACATCCTTTGGTGGTATTTATATCAATATTAAAAATGAAATTACATAATATGAAATATTACTAGTGAGGAAATATATCAAATCTTTATATACAATGAGTTTTTAAACGAAGAGAGTCGTAGTAGCATATACTCAATGAATTAGTTACATTGTGTAAACTGGTCTAGACATCACTCGTGTCAAAAAAAAAAAAGGAAAAAAACATTTATTTGATTTTACATTGCATATTAGTTTAGGTGTTAAAATAGAAAGAGCATCTCAAGAAAGTTAATTTGATAAAAAAAAAAACATCAAATTATTATTTTGAGTTTCAAATAGATAAATATGAATTAAAATCTGTGAAATGATATTAGAAATAAAATGGTGTCCAATAATTTTACTCTTAAAATCAAGACTCTTGTAAAGACTATGAAAATTAGAAGAAATATAACATAATAAAATAAAAAAGCATTGCCTTTTTAGCATGAAAGTTCATTGATGCAATCATACCCTCCAAAATTGAAGTACAAATTTTCTTCCTCTGTCCTTTTCTTTATTATCGAGTTCCTCCGTTCACTTTTTTTTCACAATTTAAAAAGGGTTAAAATAAGTAAGTACATTGGACCAGAAATAGTTACATTTGCTAGTCAAATATACAAAAACTATACAATAATTATTTATAAAATTTGTATATTATATATTAACTAGACTCTATGTACATGCGATGCACGAAATATTAAATACATACCAAAAGAAATGAACTTTCTGTTGCGTTAACTACTTGTTTTAAAATATGTATGAAACCAATTATTAGTTCCTTAAAAGAAAAAAGAAAAAAAGAGAATAATAAATAATTCAAACCAACTCAATTAATGAAGTTTTAGCATAATAAAATGATAAAATTTATTTTGAGTAGATATATTTTCAAAGTTATTATATTAAAATTGGTAAAAACACAGTAATTGATGAAATTGATAAATTATCACTTGGAATTTCAATTTCACTTTGACTCAAAGACCCTCAAGCTTGGCGTCATCAGTTGCTAATAATCTGTTATAATTTATACCTTAAGACATACATGATGTGTTCTAATTGTCAAATTCCAGCTAAGGAAGCCATGCATGAGATCAGAAATAAGAGAGAGAGTGAAATTGAAGAAACTCCATTTTAGTTTGGAGAAGCAGAACACTAGTTTTGTACAGTATGAAGAAGGAGTTAACTAACTTCTTATATTAACTAACTAACTACTAATTCTACCTAATTAATTAAATTAGGTACTAACTTTTACTTTGTGCACTTTGGTCCCTAGACTATTTACACTTTCATGTACTACCCTGGCTCAATACTAATCCTACTCTTCTGCCAAATACAACAAATATAGCCAAGACAATTATTTAAACATATTTACTAAATATCCTAACGTTGTTAAAAAGTACCCATTTAACTTATACTCATTGTTTTTTTAAAGTACACGATCTTTTCCTACTACCCAAATCGGAGAAATCAAACTTTCTTTCTAATGTGAAAATTAGGGGGGAAAAAAATTAAATGATCCCAAAGTGATCTTGACATTTAAAAATTGGGAAATTGTGAATCGTTTATTTATATATTTAGGTTTGGAAAAGTTTCTACTTTAGTTCGAAACAACTATATCCATAAAGAGTATTTATTTTAACTTATATCTTGCGTATAGAATTTGACCAATATTTTAATAAAGAAAATCTACACCGTGTAGTCTCACTCCAAAATAATAACCATCTTTTTGTATATTAACATATAATATACATATTCAATATATATATTTTTATATATTTGATTAATAAGTATAATTATTTCGGACGACGATCGGTCAAATATGTTAAAATCCCTTTTAATAATGGGATTAGGTGTACACGATGTATCCCATTGCATTATAAATATGCCTGGCAAAATGATCCTGAATTTATGATAGCTGCATTTAAACTATATAAAAATATTAAATTAATCATATTCAAGACGGCAAGCAATTTCCATAAATTATTAAGTACCTTTTGAAAGGCAAACAACAAAAATTTCCATTTCATTTTAAAGTTGAGTTAGGTTCCCCTTTCGTGGATACTATTTATATTTTCTTTTATATTAGGTAAAAATACTAATATAGAAACACATATCAATCCCCTACTTTAGGACAAGGGTGAGCTGTACAATTAGTATAACTACTGTTTTTTTTATTTTTCTGTCGCAATTTAAATTTTTTGTACTGACAATATATAAAAAAATTTATACTATCGAATTTTGACATATAACTTGAAAATAGAGCAATATATGTCGACATAGCCAATTAAATTGCACATAAAAGAATTTTATATTGTTAACATATATAACTTAATGTTAGTGTTGTCATCGGCGTTAAGAAAAACAAAAGAAACCATCTATATCAATATGTTATTCTATTTAATCTTTCATTTGATTAAGAACTTATAGGCAAGATTAAACCTAAATATAACCTATTAAGGACTTATAAGGCAAAGATTAAACTTAAATATAATTGTCTAACTAATTCGTCATCGCGCAATATAAGTTGAGCTTAAAAAAAAATTCATATTACCGACTCCAACTTTATCCGAGACTACTTTACTATCTTAAAAACAAGATATGGAACACTCAAATGCTCAAACATAATATTAAAAAATGTAGTACTTTGTGATCTTTTAGCAGTTGGGCTGTGACTCAAAACTTTGGATAAATCCTTTCGTTTGTAGCTCCCATCTTTGTAACACGAAAATAAATAGTAAAATTAAACAATAAAATATCTTGTCCCAAATGGAGTCGTTTAATCATTACGAAATAGAACCGACATGCTGAACAAAAAGCTAGGTGAAAAAGTTAAAATACTAGGTATTGGCCATAAGTTTTGGAAGTTTTTCTTTAAGAAAAAAAAAATTCAAATATGAGTTTGTTTGTAGAACTAATCAAATTTTTAAGAGATTTTTAAAATCAAATTTTCATATCTTAAATATAGAGCCTGTATTGGACATAAGAAATTTTTTTCTTTTTCCAAAAATAAATTTCAAAATAATGTTTGGTTATGTACAATTTTTCAAAAATCCAACTTGAAAATGCATTTTCGAATCACCATTTTTTCAATAGAAATTTGGGATTTTGATATTTTTAAGTTTTACAAATTTACCTTATATTTTTAAAATTTATAAAAGGACCCCAATCAGTTATTAAACCTTGGTAACACCTATAATTACCCAACATCTGATTGAGTGGCCTTGGACTATATTTTGACATCTACTGTTAAATCTGCAATTTATACTTTTACCTGAAGGAGACACTACCATTTCTATTAGAGATTGTTCGTGCAGTTAAACAATCAGCATGTTTGATTGTTTGTTTCAAGTAGGATAATCAAGTCTGGATAGTTTGATATTTTTTACAAATTGTGGGATATAAATCATATTTCATGGTTTTGTCAAAATACATCCAAATATGTTGCAAAAATTCTAACCAAACAAAATTTCATCTTCAGATCAAATTTTTGTGAAATCCCAAATGTAAAAAAAAATCTTGGAATTTATGTACAAATGCCTACATAACTTAAGACTTCTTTTTGGGTCAAATCATGACCAATTGGAACTTTTTAGTCGGAAGAAAGGGACTTTTTAACATGTCAAAATTTGCCCCAAAATTTATATTCAAACATATTTTCAATTTCAAATCAAACTTCACCGAAATCAACTTCAAAAAATATCTAGGAATTTATGTCCAAACGGGTACATAATAGGGTCGAAATAAGGTCCCAGTGAGTTCAAGATAGCGTTATTGGTGGGAAAGTATAAACTATACAATCAAGAGTCTTGTCTGCTCCCAAGATGTCTCATGTTCAAATCCCGAGATACACAAGAATATTATGTGTTGTCCAAACCTTGATTATAAAATCATTTCGTACATGAGCCGGTACGAGATAGCAAATACCTAACAAGTATCTCATTGAATCAACTACGATACGTAAAAACTAACCCAGACACCATAATTATGAAAGGGGAATAATAGAGAAGATAAGAACCCTATCACATACAACTCATGAAGATGCTAATCAAAAAGTATGTTGTGGGGCTTATTGCCTAAAGTCTACTAGAAAAGCAGAAAAGGAACATTATCGAAATGATGTTGAAGACTTGTGCCATGTTCATGCAAAGTGTAGAGGCATGAGATTTTAGTGAGCATAATAATGAAAGCTATACAATTTTATTTAAAAATTATTGGTCCCCTCACCCCTTCCCCAACCTAAGTTTCTACTTTCTATCAACTGACCATGCAACTTATATTCCTATTATTTCTGATCCCATGCTTATGTGTACTCCTCTAATTGGTTCTCTTTTCAATCTAAAATGGTAGATTTGGAACTACAATCTACAATGAGCATGTATTACCTGTTATCCAAATTGGCCCATTTACCTTTTAAGCAAGAGAAAATGTCACTTAATACCCATTAAATTCAAATTAATTACTCTTTAATGCTCAGGCCTAAACTAATTACCTCTTCTATCCATCAGGCCCAAATTATGTACCCGGCCTATTTATTAGCTTATTCCCATCACTTTAACGCCTCAGCCCGTCTACCTCATTTATATTGTATGCAATTTAGTTTACAAATCTCCATACTCAAACCATGAGAACCAATGTTGCATCCAGATTCTAATTTTAAAATTAAACTTCAGATTCCGTTCTATCTCTTCGTCTAATAGTAATTTTTGGGTGAATTTTTTGCTTGTGACAGTACGAGTTTTCAAAATCATATGATAGTGAAAATGGATTTTCAAAATCATAGGATATTTGTGTTTTTCTTTGTATTTTTGTGAATCAATGACTCTGTGTTGTTATTTTCACTATGGGGAAGAAGCATTGTGCCCGTAGATGGTGGCACCGTGAATATATACTCGCATTGTATACTGACATAGCATACTTGTATACTATATCAGTATCATCTTTTATTGATAATAACAAACACAGACAAACTAGTACAATTCTATACTCGCATAGTTTACTGATTTAGCATACTTATACACTATATCCATATCATATTTTACTGATAAAAAAATACAAACACAAACCATTAGAATTCTATACACACATAGTATAACGATATAGCATACTTATATACTATATCGGTATCATGTCTTACTGATAAAAAACACACACAAAAACCAGTAAAATTCTATACTCACATAGTATATTGATTTAGCATACTTATATACTATATTGGTATCATGTCTTACTGATAAAAAACACACACAAAAACCAGTAAAATTCTATACTCACATAGTATATTGATTTAGCATACTTATATACTATATATGTATCATATCTTATTGATAAAAAACACACACACAAACCCAGTAAAATTATATACTCGCATAGTATACTGATTTAGCATACTTATATACTATATTGGTATCATGTCTTACTGATAAAAAACACACACACAAACCAGTAAAATTCTATACTCGCCTAGTATACTGATTTAGCATACTTATTACTATATAGGTATCAATAGATTTTTACTTGAAAAAATGCAGACGAACTTTTTTGGGCATGATTTATTAACTCGATATTGACATTTTTATCTAACGGCATACTGTTTCATAACAAGAGCCAGCAGGTTCTTGTGCGTTAATTTCAATATTTGTGCATTAATTTTCTGTAATTTTGAGCAGCTTTGCGTTTTTATAGGTAGGGCATTAGCAGCTTGAGATAGTTATTTTGAGATATGCGTTTGTTTATTAAATGGGTAGAGAATTGTAATCATTTAATGGGTAGAATTCTTTTATGGGTAGAGCAGGATAAATATTTTAATTTTTATAGGCACTCCTGTCTTTTCCCCTTTAAGCAAACGTTAGGGAAAGCAACAGTATTTACAATCAAGGCTCATATCTTGGGGGAAATTCAAAAATAGTCAGATTTACAAGTAGTCATTCAAAAATAGACACAGTTTCAAAGGTAATCAAAATTTAGCTAGTTTTCATGTAAAAATAAATCTGAACGAAAACACTATTCAAAATACAGGAAATACTCCAGCATAAGTATATATACTGGAGTTCCAGCAAAGTATACCGAACTTCCAGTATAATATACTGAAATTCCAATATAATATACTGATCCAACATAATATGTTGGAAGTTCATACACAGATGCTCCAATCTCCAGTATATTATGTTGGAACTATCCGCGTGTTGGAATTCCAGCATAATATGCAGGAAGTTCATACACAGGTGCACCGATCTCCAGTATATTATGCTGGAACTTTCTATGTTGCAGCAAAATAGTGGCTATTTTTTAATGTCTTTGCAAACGCCATCTATTTTTGAATGACAAGTCCGAAAACTGGCTAGCCCGTGCTATTTTTACCATATCTTGAGGCAGTAAAGTTGCATCGTATGTCCCCCAACGGAGCTAGTTTTGGTGAAATGTTCTTATTTTTTTACTGTCTTAGCGAAATATCCTGGTTTTGCCTCGAACATCATAGTTCTTCAATATTTAAAGCTTAAAATTCTTGTTTGGTAGCAGAAAATAGAAGGTTAATGATCTATTATTGCAAAAATCATTTGAATGTTGATAATTTACGCCTCTTGTTGCAGCCCTCTCCCGAATCCTGCATGAATACATGATGCTTTGTATACTTGGCTGCCTTTTTTTTTGTTTTCACACCGATTCTTTGATTTACTGTAAAAAGCTCAAAATATTGTTGGACTTTAGAAAATATTGAAGAAGACAAAGTGAGGCATTTTTATTTGGTGTTATTTATCTAAATTGGTGATTGGAGATTGTTTGTGTTGATATTTGAAAGATTTGTTTTAAATTTGAGATCATCTGGAATAGATTTGAGGTGATTTGATCGAAATTAAAGTTGCAAATTCGAAGAACACTTTGTTAAAATAACACAAATTATGTCAATCGGGTAGACTTCGATGAACTTAACTTAACAAATAGGCAGAGTAAATATAGCATAAATGTGATCAATCTGGTAGAGAAACGCTGAAAAGCAATAACTGTGTGTGGTCTAGGGGGGCCATTTTTTCAATACCGCTAATTTTGATTCCTATACACCACCCACTTCAAAAAACCATAACCAACTCAACTGAGGGCAAAAAACTTTAGTTCTCTTCCACTGTGATTCTAATAAAGAAAATTCAACAAGAGGCGTCACACTTTCACCTACAAATATTGGCTTCTTGTTTTTTGGTGTCCCAAAAAAGTGAACTAAAAACTCAATCGTAATCTACAAATGATTTCCCAACTCCAAAGCTCAGCGAAGAGCTGCAGGCACACTATTACAATCCACAAACAGGAATACTCATTAAGTTGGCTATACAGAAAAGAAATTGAAGGAGGGTTCAGGGAAAAGTTGTGAATGTGATATTGGTGAAATTTGGGAAGAGGCAGATGGCTGTAGTTAAGAGTTATAAAACATCGCTACATTTTTTAACCTTCTGAGGGAAAAGGGGAAACATTCCACTTCTCCCATTCTTGTCTTCTTGAATAGTGCATCTCCAAAGGACAATACAGTGATTAAGCAACCTATAGGGAAGGTAAGTTTCTGGAAGTAATAACTATCAGATTCGAGTATGTCTAAACAGCAAGAGCATTTGTAACATTAGCTGGAACAATATGCCCTGCATCATCTAAGGTTTTTGCAGCATATCTGCAAGATCGAACATATTTGTTCTCTCATAGCATCCCTGTTATTTGCATTGAGTGTGAAAACTCTAGCTCCTGGATGATTTCTCATCCTCGCAACTGCAAAAATCCAAAAGCTTGTTGATTTATTTTTTCTTTGATAAGATAAAAGAATGTCGGTTTGTAAGTCCAACATTCAGGGAAAACATAGAAGGAGGTCAAAGCAGAGAATAAAAGACAAACGGGTGTGTTTGCTATGGAGGAGATCTCCCATGTTGGTTGGCTTAAATATTTGAGAGAATATTTGTCCCGTGAGCTCATTTTCCTCCAATTTCAGGAAAATGACTTCCCTACCAAGAGGAAGGAAAACATTTCCAAACTCTCCAATTAACCCCGACCCACCCGCTTCCAATATATAACTGCTCTGAAAACAATATTTTCAGCTTAGTAACCAAACATAAGAAAATAAGTAATAAAACCACTTATTTTCCAGAAAAATATTAACAATTTATAAGATTTGTGACAAAATGATCAAGAAAAGAGGCATGAGTCATAGATAGCTTATGTCGGTAATCTATGTATGGCAGAATTATAGCAAGCATAGTTTTGGAGTTTTTATCCTTAGCTTCTGACTTTCACGAAGGTGAATAGTAAAAGAAGTTCGATTAGCATCTTTTGCAAAACCTCATATTTTTGGACTACGGCCAGCTGCCCCTTTAGTTACTCTAAACCCTTGCATAAAAGCAATCACATGGGCAACCAATGTGATTGATTTGGATTTGGCATATAGAATTAACGGTGTGATCGCGATAAAAATCAGTTCTACACTTACACAAGAGCATAACATACAGATAGAGGGAAATACCTCCAGGTATATCTCGGCCTGCTTTTGGAATGGGGATAGAAGCCAAGAGTGGGATATTGGATTGCAGGACTTTTAGTACAGCTGGAAAGAATGAGGAACTGTAGAGCTCCATCTTCCCAACTTCATCGATGATGAAGAGATCAGTATCTTCCCTTACCTAACAAAATTACGAACCATCAGAATGGCAAAATACAACGTAATACAATGTACTACAGATCAGACAAGTCTTTTATTTATTTGATAAATTAAAGGTGAGACAAACTAAATGTTTTATAATTTAAAATAAAGATAAGCTATTAAAGAAGGGCCACAAACAAGGTTATCGCTCAAAGCAAAGGAACATCAATGTCAGAGACCCTCTAATGAGGCACTAAAATCCCACTGAGAAACTCAACCAACCTGCAACTCTGGCAATGCCAGTGACTCAAATGACGCAACATCTACCCTGTATCTTCCAACAGTGGGCCATCTGAGAGACTCTGGGCTGCATGGCCAAAAATGCTTCAGCAAATATGACACAACTATACAGAACCCATGCCATTATTTATGGGAACATAGTCAGATAATTTAACATATTGCTGGCCTGAACTAGAAAACAACCTTAATACATAAGCTATAACTTTTGACATTTTTGTTATCACTTCACAGAAAATAACTCAACCATAATTACTCATGCTGCAATTTTATTTTATTTTTTGATCAGGTAAAGTACTATGCTGCATGTTATGATCCAAAATAGGAACTTGAGGAAGAGTACGTTATCAGAAACTAGCAACTTGAGTCAAATTTGACATCATACATCAGAGAGAAAAAGGACTGGTAGATAAACAGCTAATTATTCAGTCTTCTCATTTCTCTCACAACTAAAAACCAATGGATACAATAACAAAAGAAATAGGCTGAAGCTGAACGCAATATCTCAATTAGTACTCTCAATTCATAAAATTCTCATGGAATAATGCTATAAAGTTAAAAGGGCAAGAAATACTTCAACACATAGTTAACTATATCATTACCATTTTCGCCCGTGAAATGCATTTTCAGATAACTTGATGGGGAAGAAACTTTCTAGAATAAGTACTAGAAGAAAAGAAGTGGAACCAGGTTTCCTACGCAAAGTAGACCTTCACGTGAACTAGAATTTATAGGATTTTGTGATGTTGAAGATGGTTTTGGAGAACATCAGAGAAAATGGACAAGTATTGTATATCGAAGGTGAGTTTCTGAGTTCTGGTCTATGGGAGATGTGTGGTTTTCTCGAAAGCTCCAGAAGGTTGAGGCCAGGACTCGTTCTCTCTCTTTTTGCTCATTCTGATGATGGAGTGGGCAAGATGACAGACAAAGTGGTGGCAGAAGGTTCTTTGAAGGGCTTTATGGCAGGAGTTAGAAGTAATAATAAGTTAGACGCTATCTATTGTTCGCAGATGATACCCTGATATTTGTAAATTACTAAATTTTGTAATGCTGAAATACTCTGGTTATCTTACCTGAGACAGGGTCCTAATGTGGTCCAAGTAATTTCGAGGCTGAAAAATCAATCTAAAGATGTGTAAGATTGTTCTAATGATAGAGGTGGACAACATTAAGCAATTAGTGCAGGTGTTCAACCACAGGATAAAAGCACTTCCAACAACTTATAATAGGGCTACCGCTAGGATCATCAAACAGGGACCTACAGTTTAGATCGTTGTGATTGAAAGAACAGGACAAGTCGAGTGGGGTAAAGAAAAGGTATTTGTCCAAAGTGCTTAAGTCTTGATCAAGAGTACACTAGCAAGTATCGCAACACATTACATGCTCCTCATACTCACACTGACAAGTATAATTGAAAAGTTGGGAAAACTTTAGCTAAATTTCTCGTGGAACACAAATGCTGGGACACAAAATTTGATATGATAAATCAAACGTGGTCACATCCACCAGCTGTTAGTTGTCGGAGGGGGCGGAGTAAAAGATTTAAGGACTTCAAAAGAGCATTACTAGGCAAGTGACAAATGGAAATTTGGGAATAAGAACCAGGCATTATGATGCGCGGTGGAGATTCGAAAACAACACTTGACCTTATGGACATGTGGTACAGAAGAACAACATGAAGGGAAGAATGTGACAAATAGCTGGACATTTAAAAGGGGAAGAAGTAGATGTAGAGCTTGGAATGTAGCCCCCTAAAACTTATGCGGGTGTGGCTGCGAAAGAGAAAGGCATGTGAGAGCTTTTTTTTTTAATAGAGGTGTTGTCCAGGCTAATTTGTGTGTGCCTCGACTATTCCACCAGCTACCTGTTATCTCCAATTGGCACAAGTATCAAGTAACTTCGACCACCATGACTTAGGCATATGGGAAAAAACTACCTGGTGTGTTTTATCTCTACTGGTATTTGAACCCTTTGTCGCTGGTTGCACTCACTTCATTAACCACTAGCCACACCCTTGGAGCAATATGAGAACTTTTGAAGGGGTGAAATACAGCTATGTGTAAATTAGAGTATGCCTTTAATTATAAAATAACTTTGGACACCCAAGAGATTCATGCTAGTACAGATGACTAGGTGTTCTTAAAAGATCATACTTTTGTGTAGGTTCTCCACTTCTTGCTATACTTTTTTTATACGATTGTGTAAACAACATCACAAAATTATTACTTTTTTTGAGAGGGATATCACTAAATTATTGCCTCATCATAAGAAAAGAAAGTACTACAAACATTATTTTCATAGTCTTAAGTTGATCTCGAAACCAAGGTTTCTTTATTCTTCCTCTACTGAGTTCACTCCCCTCAATCTTCCGTTGATCTTCTACAAAACTATTCCAACATCCGAGAATTTTTACCAATTGAATTTACCTACATAAATTACCTCACTGGGAAGGTTTTCTCACTATACTAAAAAGGCATTATCTCTTCTTCTTTTTTCACTATGCTAAAAAGTCAATACCTCATCTTCTTGGTGGATGGTTCCGTTCCATGCCCCTCAGCCACTCATAATGAGTATTGCTTACAGATTCAGTACAGCACTGTCACCCTTAACTGGATTAATACTAGTCTCTCACCCCTTGTTCTTGACGACATTGTGAAACCTCCAAAGGATTGAAAAACATGTCAGAGAAATTTTGTGACTCAGACCATGCAAGGATCGCCCTCTCATGTCATACTTCTGTTTCCAGGATTAACGCCACCGGTCAGCGCCATCATTCATAATCTCGCAACCCCTATTACCTGGATTACTTCACTCCTCAAACAGCTTATTAGCAGGATACTCTGACACAAAACAAATCTTCTATGTCGTCTCAAAACTACTTCTAACAATCCATCATCCAAGGTTCAAATGATGGATGGGTCAAGGAAAGAATAACAAGGGCTATAATGGCAGGGATCATTGGCAATAATGCTTCTTATCCCTTTTCTTCGCCACTGGTTTGGTTTGCAAGAAAATGCAAACCTGTAGTGATGGTGTTCTTGGCTGTTCGTACTTCAACCTCTCTAAACAGTACAAAATCTCTTTCCGTTTTAACCATATTACGTTTGGATATCCGAACTGGTTTAAACATACTTTTATGTCCAACCTCTAGCCTGAATCTTAATGGAGTCATGAGTTTAGAGGAGGGTTAAACAATCCGTTTGTTACCCAGAAGCCCCAATTTCACCTAGCCGATAAACCCGAATCTTTCATCGTCTACCTGTCATTACAGTGGTCCATCTCAAGTCATGACCTGCAATGGTAACCTTCTACTATTATACTTTCCACAAGCACTTCTAGATTCTTCCTTTCTCTCTTTCTTTTGCTTTTTTCCTTTTGACCAAGAAATTTGTTGCTTCAGCTTCGTAACTCGAGGATAATGCACCTAACCTTTCTATCATTCTTCACTTAACTACCACACTTGGTTCAACAACCAGCACTTCTATATCTAATTTGCAATGTTTTTAAAAGCGAAGAGCCCAAAAAGTGACAAGGTCCACGAGGCTTGAACTGAAAAACCAAAAACGACAAGTGAAGCGCACAATTTATTGGGATCGCTATGAAGGCATGGTTTAGCCATGAAGTGATAACCCCTAATTTCGCATTGTTTTCCTCGCTTTAAGCGACACGCCATAGCTTTTATGACCACATCTACAATGTATCATCCTTTTTCCTTTTTCTTCTTTTTTGAAAAAAAGTTTACTCAAGAAAACATCTATTATCTATTGAGCTTATACAAAGACAATGGTTATTTAACAATGCACTCAAAATAAAACACCAAAACAAAAGAGATAAGCCAGGTATGCATGTGTAAAAATAAATTAGTAATAATTAAGTAGAAATGAGAAGCACCTGGAGATTTTGTTAGAAGCAAGAAGCCCTTTACGACCATCGAGCGTCACAACCTCAAACCCAACCCTCTCAGTTCCTTCTCTAATCTCCCCTTCACCAAATTTAAATCAACAACTTAGAGTTATTCAATCATAGTATATATTTGTAAATTAGACACTCCAAATAGTATAAATTAGAGATATTGAAATTTGAGAACATACGAGTATAGAAACCTTGGACTTTCAAATTAGGATTGGAATTTCTGAGGGTTTCGAGTACTCTAACTATCAACGTTGTCTTTCCAACACCCTGCAAACAAAAAAAATGACAAGTCAATTTCAGATTTTTGATACAAAGTAAACAAAAATGGGAGATAGGAAGCGCAAACAGGGTATACAGGAGAGCCAGTGACAAGGAAGCATTTTCCTGTAGCTGCCATTTTCGGCTGACTAATGTTTTCTAAACTGAAGAATTAATGATTTTACACACGGTTCAAGTCTCCACACATCCAAACCGGCAAGCCGAGTCAGGCCCGGAATGAACCGGCAGCCTGGTTATTTTTAGAGTTCATAACCGAAGTGTGGTTCTTTTACGCACGATAGACCGAAATAAGTGTAAAAAAAATTAGTAACCATTTTTATATACAACGTCTGCTTAGAACATTAAGTTATAGGCGCTCTTTAAAAAATGTGTTATATATAAAACACCTTTACTAAATGCGCTATACCTAGAAGCTTATTAGACGTCCATGTATAGTGTAGTTTATTAAGGTGCTATATATATAGCGCAGTTTATTAAAGCACAATACATGTAACGCCTTAATAAATTGCGTTATACATGAATGTCTAATCAGCTTCCATGTATAGCGCATTTAGTAAAGGCGTTACCTGGAAGCGCGATACATGGATAAAATAGTCGTCCCCTTCCTTCCCCCACGCTCAAACAGATTTCAACCCCCCCCCCCCTTCTTTTAACTTTCTATTCTAGTGGTCCTTTTA
>ML308494.1:68196-86917 GCA_005239505.1 Nicotiana paniculata
CCCCCCATTAACGAGATAAAAAATTCGAGTGGACCTCACCCGTCCCACAAAAAGTAAAGAGTGTTGGTCTCACATCCTAGCCAAGCCTTCTCTTGTTGTGGGTTGCTTGTTTCGGACTCAAATCTTCAATTATTCAATTTTTCGAAAAATATAAATCGAGGTATTCCGATTTAGTTTATGTCGAAACTCGTATAAATAATGCATATTAGTTTTTTTGAATGTGTTCCGTGTTGTTTTGAGTTTTTTGTGATTAAACTGATATGTTATTCTTATCCGGACTAAGATATTAGTGTGTTAAAAAATATATAAAAATTGAGAAATTATTATTATTTGTTAATAAAAATGTTAATAAATTATTTTTACTGTTTTATATGTATTTTCGTGAATGTTTTGTGATTAAATGTATTTGTTGTTTTTATCTAGTTTAGATTATTTATTTACTTAAAGACTAGTAATATAGTGTCATTTTAGCGTAGTAAAATGTAGAGCCTTTTAGCGTAGTATCTCTGTAGTTTAATCTCTTATACTCAAAAATACGTCAAAATAACTGATAGATCAAACACAAACTCTGTCCAATTAAATCTTGTATAATTATAAAACTAATATTTAATTTACAAACAAGCATATAAAATTATAAAACTAACGCGTAAAATAATAAAACTAACACATACAAGAATTAAAGATAGATTGGTGATACTTGGCCTCAAATATCGAGCATGGAACCTATATGTGAATATTTAATAATTAAATATTTTACAATTAATAAAATTAATTATTTAATTTACAAACAATCATATAAAATTATAAAACTAACATGTAAAATAATAAAACTAACACATACAAGAATTCAAGATAGCTTGTTGTTACTGTGCCTCAAATATCGAGCCTGGAACCCATATGTTAATACTTTTTCCAATTAAATATTGTATAATTATAAAAATTAATTATTTAATTTACAAACATATATGTATAAAATTATAAAACTAACATGTAAAATAATAAAACTAACACATATAGAATTCAGGATAATTTGGTGTTACTAGGCCTCAAATATCGATCATGGAACCCGTATGTGAATACTTAATGATTAAATATTATATAATTATAAAAATAATTATTTAATTTATAAGCAAACATGTAATTAATGTTGTTTAATTTACAGTAGACGATATGTAGGTGCCGCCTATGCATCCTGGACCTTCCAACGATGAGCTAATGTCGTTACAGGGCGATCATAGGTCCGCTCACATATGGGAGGGAGAGTTACTGGCCCAGACTTGCCACCCGAATTTTGTCAAAATCCCTTGTGAGGGCATCTACATCCGGCATACTTGGCACATGATCAAGGTAGGGAATCTCTCTTGAATGAAACGGCACTTGGGACTCGTACACTCTTGCTCTAACGGGGGTGGAGCATGCTCCCTCGTCAAATTAGGTCCATCATTCTCTTCCTCCTCATCACCATCCTCATCAGGGATCGGTTTGTCATCTCCGGACTCATCGGCATTGTTGTCATAATCACTTTTTCTCTTCCTGACTCTGTGCATCTGCCAGCTGTTGATAACCACTTTTTCCCTATAATATTTTTCAAATGCATATATACCTTCAAAACTATGCATTAGCATCAATTGATATTTTTTTCATATTTTTTACATTTTTAGGGATTTTTAATTAATTTATCCTAGTATTTGATTTATATAAATAATTACAAATTCCATCACAAATGAATTTATAACAATTTAATGGCTTAATATTTCTAGCGGTTACAATTGCAATAACTTTGAAATTATATCCCGTGCATGCATTATTACATTATTCTACCAAAAAGTAGCATGTTACATTTTTTTTTTTAAATATTGAGTAATTATTTTAAAACATTTCTATGCATGAAAATTATTTTGTAATCTGTTAATTATTTTATAAACTATTTTTTTATCAATTATTGGGGTATTTAGACAATAGCCCTTTTATTTTCAAATTTAACCCTTTTGATACTAGTCAAACCCCTTAATAAAACTAGCCCAAACCCCTTAAAGCCCAATATGCCTACCCGACCCAATAACCCCTCTTCAATCGTGGCCATTGATCTTTTAGATCAACGGTCCACATTGACCCTTACCATATTAATCCTAACCTAAGCCCTAACCCATTTCATTCTCTTCCCCCTGTCGTCATCGTCTCCCCTAATCTCTCAATTCTCTCTCAATCCAACTTAAACCCTAATCGCCGTCACCGGCAAGAAGCTCCCGTCTATGGAGTTTTCGTGCACTCTCCTACCACCACTGGTCTCCTATACTCCCTGGCCTTTTGATTTCATGAGTCCTTGAGAAGATATCAAGGAAAGCCAACCTGTCTGGGTTTGAAACTTGTTTACCGACCGGTCTCAGGCCATTTTTGCTTGTAAGTATGGATTTCCTCTTGTTTTTTTGTGCAAATCCATGGTTTCTTGACCGATTCTCATCACATCTACTATTTCTGAAAACCATAGTTCGATATTGTTGATTCTTCTCAGATCTGTATAGATCTGAGATGGTTCAAGTGTTATTAAGTGTTTTTCTTTAAAAATTCCTTGTTCTAATTAACTATTTCGATTTTTAATCACTCTTTCTAAACTAGGGTTCATCCCAAACTGTTCTTCAAAGATTTTATAACTTCTCAATGTTTAATTAATTGTTCCTTCATCATCTTGACTAATTTTTGCATGAATGTTCAAACCCTAGACGATTATGTGTGATATACTGGTTTCTTCAATTTTGTTTCGATATTTTGGTTATTTGTGTGATGCCAGTCATATTAATTTATTCCATCTTTTGGACTTAAATGTTTTCCTTGTTAAACCCAGTGTTCTTTGGGGATTTTACCCTAATTGATCTCTATTAATGGTTCGAGCCTGCTTTTCTTGTTAAATCATGTATTTATGCTAGGTTTTACTAAGTTGATTTCTATTTAGGGAATCCGAGTAATTCTTTCCCATAAAATCAGTATTCTTTGAAGATTTTACTTATTGTTTCCTATTAATGGCCTTGTTAGAATCAGTGTGCTGGGATTTTACTGGTTTCCTTATTTGTCACTTGTTTCCCTATTTTTTACTTGCCTTAATTAGCTATCACTACAGTTTGGGACTTGACTGATTCCTTATACGGTATGATTTTGATTTATTACCTTAATTGAACCAAGTTATTATCGTTAATTGACTATCCCCCAATTAAAGGGGTCTTTTCTGATTCTAATTGATTGAACCTTGATTTCTTTTACCTTATTTATTTTACTCCCTAAGTGCTATATAGACACTCTCATTCTGCCTCTTAAAGGGACGGACAGTAGTTCAAACACACACAAAAACTTTCTCTCATCTCTCTTTCTGCTACTTGTGTTCATCGCTTGTCTAGCCCGCTGAAATCCAAGGCTAGACTGTTGAATCCTTCATACTTTAAATTTTGCTTTTGCTTCCTTAACTGGTATGTTTCTATCTCTAATGTCATTATGAAGTTCAAACCTATATGATTATCTGTTGCTCCATGATCTATGTCTCTTCTGCACTAGTTCAATCGCTTATGTACTCAATGCTACATTCTTTCCTGTTTACTACTTTGATCATGCATGTTTAAGTTCATTCTTCCATGTCTATTGCTTTAATCAACATGCTACTCTTGTTTAAGTTTCCAGTTTGTTTATCGGTTAAACCAATATGTCTACTTTTATGTCCAGTGCCCTTATCTCTTCTGTCCACTAACTTCAATTGGCATGACTAATTCTTTGTAATTAGACCCCTGTCCTCAGCAAGACTATCCTTACACTTAGTCACTGTGCTTCACTGTCTATTACTACTTTAACATCAAGTTTGGATTTCATGTTTAAACTCTAAATCAATAGTCTATGTTCTAATGAATGCTATGAATTTGGTTGCTGAATGTCAATTGACCCTTGTCTGTCTTTGGTGCTCAATGCCCTATCTTGTTTTGTGTTTCTGATTCTTGTGTTCCCAACTCCTAATCCCTGTCTGTAAAATTGTCTGTCCTAACCTAGAGTTAATTAACAAACTAAGTTTGAATCTAGGTGGTATTAAGCTTTGTGACTTTTTTGTGGTTTATTGAACCTTTCTTTCCTCAAAATATTTTCAAAATGTTTTATTCTTAATATGTTTCCCAAACTTTGTCCATTCCTAAAGTATTTTTTTACTCCTAAATGTTTTACTCCTATACTGCTTTCCTAAAGTTATTCCAACTATCTCAAGCATTATCACTTCTATTCTTAGATTACTTAAGTTCTGGCCCTCCAGTGTGTGTACTACCTAGGAATCCATGAGCTTCCTCCGAACTCTGGCACACTGGGATTGGCCTTTCCACAGTGCACATAATCACTTCCCTACTCAAAGGATCTTGGTGTGAGCATTGCCCCGGATCCCTGAGGTCCTTAGGGAACTTTGACACACTAGGACACCCTATTGGCTATGAGACCTCGGCATCCTGGACTGTTTTGAAGGTCTGGTATTTCCATGTTCACTTTGGGCCTATCTCAGGCTCCCTATAGCATAGCTTACATTCATCATTTATTCATTCATTCATGATTTGTAATAATAACCTTTGGAAACAGATATTGGGGAAATTAGTAAAGGGGAGGGATTCGTATATAGATTTTAGTAGGGAAACTGGGTAGAATCATGCTTTAGGTTTATATTGTGTTTACTTGCATCAGAAATCCTGCCTTTAGGTCTACATTATGTTTACTTGCATTAGAAATCATGTTTTATGCTCATATTACGTTATTCGCATTAGCAATCATGCTCTAGGTTTATATCATGTTTACCATAATTTTTAGATCACTTGGCATACTAGGCAATGTGTTAGGCTCATTACCTCAGTTGTTACGAAATTCTGCATAATCATGATCGCTTAGAAATCCTGTTATTAAGTTACCGCTGTAATTCTGCGTAATAAAAATGTACATCCTCTGTGTGCATTAGAAATCCTGCTTTAGGACTGTGTTTGTATTCGCTTTAAATCATGTCTACATCGCCTAAGTCAATAACCATCCTATCTATAAGAATGTTTAAAAGCAATTTCAACGCCTAGGTAAGCCTATAGGATAATTGAAATCTTGCAAATTGTAAAACTATGCTTTGCTTAATTATTTGTGACTGCCCAGATTCAACAGGTTCTGAAAAATCAGTAGGCAAATTGATTAGGTCTTTACCACTTCGCCTTAACATAATGTTGCACATTCTCTGTTTGTCATGCTCACCTATATATCATGTTCAAGGACCTTTTCTGAAACATCTGAAATCTTGATGTTTGAGACGTGCTAATTGCCTGTTTATTTGCGGAGGCAAACGTGAGCCCTTAATTGTTGTCTTACTTGACAGTCATGTTTGCTCTTTGTTGTCGCTTAGATTTTCCTTTTTAAACACTTCAGGAGAGTCTAGAATTGCCTAAAGATAGAGGTCTTAACACCTCCGGGACCACAAGGAAGGGACGGTAATGCACGCTTAGAGTTCGTTTAATTAAAACCGCGTATACAATCGCTAAGGGGAGGGTAATCGGGTAGTACAAGGATATGACGACATGTGCGTTAATGTCACGTGTAACCCCTCTAGTTGAGGAAGGATTATTGGGCATTGTACAAAAGTGATCTTATAGGCTAATAACTTAGGACTTCCCTTTTTACATATGTGTGCTTAGACTGCTTACCTATTAAACTTCCTTTATCTTATTTACATATGTGTGCTTAGACTGCTTATCTGTTAAATTACTAATTCACCAAGTAAGTTTGGTCGGGACACACCATTGTGGACCTCGAGAGGTGCCTAATACCTTCCCCTCAAGGTAATTTCAAGCTCTTACCCAATCTCTGGTAATGTAGACTGGTTTCATGAGTTATTTGCATTAGGTGCCCTAACGCATCTTAAATCCGTTAGGTGGAGACTCTTCAATTTCCATACCCCATTTCCCAAAAGGAAGGGAGTTGTCCCAAATGAATGTCGAAACCCAATTTCACGAGGAAAAAGGAGGCGCGACAGCATGGCGACTCTGCTGGGGATTTTATTTAGGCTTTTACCAGAACAAACTTGCTTTTTGTAAATTAGTCTTAAGCATCCTTCTTTGTTAATACGTGCGCACCCTTTCCTTTTCCCCTTATCTGAATTTAATTGCCTGTTTTGAGCATTTATGATTTCCTTTACTGCAGAAACTGACTTATTTTCCTTTCTTAAACGTCTTTCAATTATTAAATACCACATTTATTATTCTCCTAACGTGCAAATACGTGACAACATGCTATTTACTGCTGCATAAATCATGCTCAACATCATACCCCACTCGTGCGTATTCAATCTTATAACAACTCTTGATGAGTGGTTGTGCTCTTCCTATATATCACCCTTTAAATTCGGAAAGCCTTATTTGCGGTAAAACTAGTCGACCAGTGGTGCAATCGATGATTCCGTGCTTTTCCCCCTCAAGTTGTCTGCTTGAGGGTACTAGTCTAGACCCCTATAGCAACCTTACTCTGATTATAATTGTACATGCATCATGGTCAAACCTAGCTGGGTTAGTATGTTATCCACATAATAACCCTTTAAGAAAAACCTTATCCAAAAGTCCACCGGGGTTTCCATAATCCCAACGGACACAACCACATTTTGTGCATTAATTTTGGAGAACTAAAGTCCAACATGCTAATCATGGATATATAAATAGTCGAGTCTGGAGGGGGAAAGGGCCTAACCTTATTTGTTTTGCAGAAATGAGGCACGAGATCCCCAGGTTCGGCATGGTCCAAATTATACCACTGCTGCTACTAGATTGGTGGGAAGATCTTTCCTCAAGTGACAAGAAACATGTGAAGAAGGTTATGGGAAATTTGCCTTCTCTGTAAGACATCCAGCCAAATAATATGTTGATAGAAGCTGCAACCATGTTCTGGGATCGTGAAAAATCCGTGTTTCGCTTCGGGGATATAGAAATGACCCCACTCCTAGAATAAATCGGGGGATTTGCTGGGCTACCTTGGGAAAGCCCTGGGTTATTGGTACTAGAAAATCGCACTGGTATGGGATTTCTAAAAATGATGGGTCCAAAAAAGAACGTCGATTTGGAGTGCTTAAAGAAATCTTATATACCGTTTGACTACTTGTATGAGATATACGGTCACATAAAGTCCTACCGTATTTTCCATGATGATTTTTCCATCACTTCCTTGGACATATTCATCGCAGAGTTTTCGTGTTCATTATTTGCTTCTTGGGTATGATAGTGTTCCCAACGAAAAGGGAAAGAACTCACACGAGACTGGCTATGGTCACCAAGACTCTAATGGAAGGAATCGAGGGACAGACATACACCATAGTCCCTATGATTATAGCTGATATTTACCGGGCCTTGGACCACTGCCAGAAAGGGTCCAAACATTTCGAAGGCTGCAATTTGCTGGTGTAGTTGTGGTTAATGGAGCATCTCCAAAAGGGTCAATATCGCCAGGAGTTTCCACGAAGGGTGTGGAATGACCATATTGCCTTCTATCACCCTAAACAGATGACTTATATATATCCCGGACAGGTTTACTCAACCAGAGAGTGCTAAGGAATGGATGGAATTCTTCGACAATTTGGATGATGATCAAGTTCAATGGATGTTCTAATGGTTCCCTACTGACGAGTTCATCATCAGTTCAAGGGAAGCTCCTCACTTAGTGTTGATCGGGTTGAGGGGAATATACCCTTATGTTCCCATCAGGGTTATGAGGAAGGCAGGCAGGAAGAAGATCATACCGCGGGTCGCAAAGATAAGTCATTTTCGGGCAGATTTTCAGGATGATGACATCCCTTACAAGTTTCAAGCTCAGCATATGTGGCACTCAAAGATTATTTTGGAAAAGGACACCATCGAGCTAGATAGATATCATGCGGGACATGCACCTTTTTACCCGGCATGTTATGAGGACAACTTAGCTGGGAAAGATGAGCCGGGAATTGGTCGGGGAAACAGGGTCATAGACGAAGATGCAGAAACCCAAGTAAAGTACAACAAGTTGTGCAAGAGGATTCATGACTCCGAGGTCGAACATCAGGAGATACACTAGACAGACAAGAGATTAATCAGGGAATGGAGGTAAATGGCTATCACCTCCAATGAAAGGGTAGAATATCTGGAACGAGGTTTGATGGACCTAGAAGGAAAGATAAGAAAGAGGGTCGCTGACTGCCAGAATGCTGAAGGAAGCGAGGGAGGACATTTGGTAAGAGTATACCTGTTGTTGGGCATGCGCGAACTAGGGGACCTGATTGATGGATTCAGAAAGATCAAGCCTGGGGAAGGTCCTTCTTGAACCAAGTATATTAGATTTGCCTATTTTTTCCTAAATGTAATTAGGCCAAATGCTAGTAGTGACTTATCCTTTATTATCTTAGTATCGTGTTGGATTCATCTATTTTATATTAATGAAATGAGGCAATTATTAGCATCTAAGTTCTCCAAAATAACTTGTCGCTAGGCCTACCTCGGGCACAACGAAGGCTCCCAAAATAGGACGCGAATTTTTATTCCGCAATATGTGTTTAAATATAGCAAATACTCTTTTCAGAATTCTCACTGACTTGTCTACCTTTTGTTTTTCTTTCTTTCGATTATTCCCATTCCCCAAAGGTTGGTTCATGCATATTGGCATCATCAGTTTATCATATTAGATCTAGGGGCCCTCCACCTTCTCCTCCTCCAAGTCCACCAAAAGGCAAAGGGAAAGCAAAAATGGATGATTTGAACAGCACCAGAAGAGACAACAACACACATGTTGAACATGCAGAAGCTTCTGATGGCCGAAGTACTCAGGCCCCAAATGATGTAGTATCACGACTTGAGCAGAAAGTACTAGAACTCCAGGGTGATCTCGAGCAGGTCTGAAGCTTAGCAAACCTATCCCTCACACTCAATATCCCAGATGTCAACCATTCAAACACTCAGAATCTCGCACCACCGCAAAACACACCCAACAAGCACCTACAAAATCCTCCTGTACCCTACAATTACACAACCCCTCCACAGAATCAAACTATCCCTCCACAATACCAGCAAAACACCTACCATACTCCACAAAATGCCCCACAAATCATTCCCGAACCCTAGAACTCCAATGATCACCATTATACCCAAACTCCCGGTCACCAAAAGAACCCTATATACGTGGAAACCCTGCCTCACTCCACTCAGCCCGTATCTTATACACCAGAACCCTCTGAGAAGGACCTGCTCATTAAGAACCTGGTTGAAAAGCTCAAGAAGTTGACAAGTCGGGTTCAAGGCGTCAGAGGAAGCAAAGGGATAGAAGGTCTGAACTATGAAGACCTATGAATACAGCCAGATGTAGAACTGCCAGAGAATTACAAACCTCCCAAGTTCAAAATGTTTGACGAAACAGGTGATCCCAGGGTTCACCTGAGGACTTATTGCGACAAGCTTGTAGGGGTCGGAAATGATGAAAGGATCCGAATGAAGCTTCTCATGAGGAGTCTTACAGGAGATGCTTTATCCTGGTACATCAGCCAGGATCCCAAGAAGTGGTCCAACTGGGTGAGTATGGTGTGTGACTTCATGGACAGATTCCGGTTTAACACAGAGAATGCACCGAATGTATTCTACATTCAGAACTTAAAGAAGAAGCCCACTGAGGCCTTCCGCGAGTATGCCACTCGTTGGAGGTCAGAAGCAGCCAAAGTCAGGCCGACATTTGACGAGGAACAGATGAACAAATTCTTTGTTAGAGCACAGGATCCGCAGTACTATGAAAGATTGATAGTTATTGAAAACAACAAGTTCTTCGATATCATCAAACTCGGAGAAAGGATTGAAGAGGGCATTAAAAGCAGTATGGTAACAAACTGTGAGGCATTGTAGACCACAAACAAAGCACTGCAGTCAGGGGTATATCAAAGAAGAAAGGTGTCGGAACAGTAATGGTCACCCAAGGACCCAAAACTCCACTTGTATATCAAACGTCCCCACTTAAATACCAAGAACCTCCACCCACATATCAACCATCACCTATCAGATATTCCCAACCAGCCACTGCTTATCACACATATAATTCCCAACCCTCTCACTTTCAGTCAACTCTAACTCGCCCAAACTACCCAAGACCTCGGCCTAACCTTGACCACAGACCCCCTAAACAATACAATGCCATTGCCGAACCCATTGACCAGTTGTATAAAAGGATGAAGGTTACAGGTTACGTCACTCATATCCCTACTGCAACCGTGGAGAATCCATCCCAATGGGCCAACCCAAACAAGACATGTGCATATCATTCTGGCATGAAAGGGCACACCATTGACGAGTGCCGAACAATGAAGCATATGATCCAGACCTTGATTGATAATAAGGTCATCCAGGCCAAAGAAGCTACACCCAACATCCGCAACAACCCCCTCCCAGATTATAGGGGTAAAGGTATCAATGTGATAGAGACTGATAAGGAATGGGATCCCGAGGGATCAATTGGACTTATCAAAGAGGGTGACAATATTAAGAAACCCGCAGTCATGCTCAATCCTATTATAGTACAAATACAGCTGCCTATAACAAGAGTTCTCAGGCGAGTATAGTAGTGGAGGCTCAGGTAGCTACATCAGTTCCATTTGAAGTTGATATAGCACCCCCCGCAGCTGCGCATGTTCCATTCGAAGTGGAAGTAGCCACACCTTTCACAATGACAGTGTTAACCACACCGCATTTCGACACCAAGGTTGTACCCTGGGATTATGTTGCCGAAGCTAGAAGAAGAGGAAAGATCAAAATAGAAGAATCTGGCTCTGCGCAAGGAATGACCAGAACAGGAAGAGTCTATGCACTCGAGAATTTGGGAGAATCCAATAATCAGGCTTCTAACAGACCGCCCGTTATTGAAACAGGATCGGATGACCTTTGGAGGAAAGTGAAAGCAAGGGAGTATTCAGTCATCAATCATTTGAACAAGAGTCCTGCTCAGATATCTATTCTGTCACTACTACAGAATTCAGAAGTGCACAGTAATGCTCTCTTAAAGGTGTTAAGTGAGGCATATGTACCTAACAACACCACTGGCAGAGAAATGGCCAATATGGTAGGACAGGTGCTGGAAAGTCACAAAATCACCTTCCACGAGGACGAGCTTCCACCCGAGGGTTTGAATCATAATAGGGCACTGCACATGACCGTGCAATGTGAGGACAATTTCATTGCCAAAATTCTGATAGATGGGGGATCCAGTCTCAATATTTTCCCGTTGACAACACTGAAGAGGTTGGGCAAATGCTTGTATAAGATACGAGAAGGGACTATAAATGTGAAGGCATTTGACGGGTCTCAAAGAGCTACCATTGGAGAGATCAATCTTTGTCTACAGATAGGGCCTATATAGTTTGATGTCGAGTGTGCTGGATATATCTGCATCCTATAATCTATTGTTGGGACGGCCATGGATACACGTCGCTGGGGCTGTGGCATCAACTTTGCATCAGGCAGTGAAGTTTGAATGGAACCATCAAGAGATGATTATCCATAGAGATGGGAGAAACCCCATTTACAATCGCCAGACTATCCCGGTGGTTGAGAATAAAAGAAGGCTCGGTGGAGAAACTTATCATCACATCGAGCGGGTAAATGCAATCGAGAAAGATAAGTGGTGGAGCAGCAAGATAGAAAGTATACTAGCGTGGAGAGAATATGAACCCGACAAGGGTCTTGGCAAAAACCTTCAGGGTATCTCCAAGCCAATACATTTGAAACGTCATGGTACAACCTTTGGGCTAGGGTATCAGTACACCTGACAAGAATACAATGACTGGTCACCACCGTGGCGTGGTCCATACTATCCACTTGAGTAGCCTGTACCACACCTGAGTCATACTTTCCAACAAACCGACGTCATATGGGGATCAGAGGAGGAGGAAGCACTGGAAGCTTTAAGGAACTTGTTCTTGGAGGACGAGGATATGGACCGTTGTGTAATTGTTGAGGAGAAGGAGTAGGAGGAGGAAGGCCCTACCACCCGATCTGTGGAGAAAGGATCATTCCTCAAGAATTGGATTGTCAGACCATCCAGGGGCCAACGAGTCCCGGGGTAGCAAGGCTGAAAATCATTGTTTATATTGTTGTTTTCTAAGAAAATGATTTCCTTTTTTGCATTTTTTTTAAATAAAATCTCCAGCGTTCCAAAAATGTTGTTTAAATTATTGAAAATCGCTTTTATGTTTCAATTGATCGATATTTATTATTACCATTTCTTCTCATATCTTTATCTATACAGCATTATTATTTCTTGTCTTGATGAACCAACAACTGTGACATGTAACGAGGCAACGCAACAAAAGGATAGTGATTCAGAAGAAGAGGATGTCATACTCGAGGAAATCGTCAGGGAAGTAGAGGATTTTGAGAACAAGCCCAAGCCAAACCTGGATGAAACTGAGATAATCAACTTAGGAGATTCTGAAACTGTCAAGGAGACCCGCACCAGCATTTACTTATCACCATCAGAAAAAAAAGAGTACACACAGGTTCTGAAAGAGTATGAGGACATCTTTGAATGGTCATACGATGATATGACCGGGTTAAGTACTTCTATTGTGGCTCACAAGTTGCCCACAAACCCAATGTGTCCGCCAGTAAAGCAGAAACTCAGGAAATTCAAGCCTGATATGAGTCTCAAAATCAAAGAGGAGGTCACCAAACAAATCAAGGTCAAGGTCCTCAGGGTGATTGAATACCCAACTTGGTTAGCCAACATTGTGCCAGTTCCGAAGAAGGATGGGAAGGTTAAAATTTGTGCCGACTATCGGGATCTCAACATAGCCAACCCAAAGGATGATTTCCCACTTCCAAACATACACATTTTAATAGATAGTTGTGCCAGACATGAGCTCCAGACCTTTGTAGATTGTTTCGCCGTTTACCATCAGATTTGGATGGACGAGGAAGACGCTGAGAAAACCGCTTTCATTACACCATGGGGAATATAATGTTATAAGATGATGCCACTCGGTCTAAAGAATGCTGGGGCCACCTATATGAGGGTTATGACTACCATTTTTCATGACATGATACATAAGGAGATCGAGGTGTATGTGTACGATGTCATCATCAAGTCCAAGAAAGCCACAGATCATATAGTAGATTTTAGGAAGTTCTTCTACAGACTGCGGAAGTACAACCTGAAATTAAACCCTGCAAAGTGTGCATTCGGAGTCCCTGCCAGAAAGTTACTTGGGTTCATTGTCAGCCGCCGAGGGATAGAATTGGATCCATCAAAAGTCAAAGCCATCCAGGAGCTTCCACCGCCGAAGAGTAAGAAAGATGTAATGAATTTTCTAGGACGGCTAAACTACATCAGCCGGTTCATAGCCCGGTCCACAGTTATATGTGAGCCAATTTTCAAGATGTTGAAGAAAGATGCTGCAACTAGTTGGACCTAGGATTGTCAAAGGGATTTCGACAAGATCAAGGAATACCTATCAACACCACTAGTTTTGGTCTCGCTAGAGCCAGGCAGACCTTTGTTACTCTACCTCGCAGTGTTAGATGGAGCCTTCAGCTACGTTCTGGGGCAGCACGAGGAGACAGGGAGAAAGGAACAAGCTATCTATTACCTGAGTAAGAAATTCACGACATATGCAGCTCAGTACTCTCTATTAGAACGTACATGTTGCGCCTTGACCTGGATAGCTCAAAAGCTGAGACATTACTTCTGTGCTTACACCAACATACCTCATATCAAGGATAGATCCCCTGAAATATATCATTCAGAAACCCATGCCCACTGGCAAACTGGCTAAGTGGAAAATCATGTTGAGTGAGTTCGAAATTATTTATGTAACTCAAAAAGCAGTCAAGGGACAGGCACTGGCCGATCATCTTGCTGAGAACCTTGTAGAAGGAGAATAGGAACCCCTGAAAATGTATTTTCCCGATGAAGAGGTTCTATTCATAGGAGAGGATATTGTTGAATCCTACGACAGTTGGAGGATGTTCTTTGACGGAGCGGCAAATTTCAAAGGAGTCGGCATTGGAGCTGTCTTGGTATCGGAAACTGGCCAACATTATCCGGTATCTGCCAAACTCAGATTTTCCTGCACCAACAACATGGCAGAGTATAAAGCTTGCATACTAGGACTCAACATGGCCATCTATATGAATATTCAAGAGCTGTTGGTAATTGGCGATTCAGATTTGCTTATGCACCAGGTACAAGGAGAACGGGCCACCAAGAATTCCAAGATATTGTCATATCTGCACCATGTGCAGGAATTGAGAAAGAGGTTCACGAAGATAGAGTTTCGGCATGTTCCTAAGGTTCAGAATGAGTTTGCTGATGCATTGGCCAGTTTGTCATCAATGATACAACATCCAGACAAGAACTTCATCCTATCCTAGTAAGGATCCATAGCCAGTCGGCGTATTGTGCCCATGTTTAAGAAGAGACAGACGGAAAGCCCTGGTTCCACGACATCAAGGAATATTTGGAAAAAAAGGAATACCCGGAGCATGCAAATCATACTCATAAGCGTACACTTCGGAGGTTGTCCAAAGATTTCTTCCACAGCGGAGGAACCCTGTACAGAAAAAATCCTTATTTGGGTTTACTGAGATGTGTCGATGCAAGAGAATCTTCTAAACTACTTGAGGAGATACATGTTGGGACCTGCAGCCTGCACATGAATGGATTCGTCTTGGCCAAAAAGATACTTAGGGCCGGTTATTTCTGGATGACCATGGAGACAGATTGCATCCAGTATGTCCGAAAATGATACCAATGTCACGTACATGCAGATATGATAAAAGTGCCGCCAAATAAGCTCAATGCAACAAGCTCACCTTGACCATTCGCCGCCTGGGGAATGGATGTCATTGGTCCAATCGAGCCCACCGTCTCGAATGGGCACGGTTCATATTGGTAGTTATTGATTACTTCACCAAGTGGGTCGAAACAGCATCTTACAAGGCAATGACTAAGAAAGTCGTGGCAGATTTTGTTCTCGACCGGATTGTTTGTCAGTTTGGAGTTCCAGAATCAATCATCACTAAAAATGCCTCCAATCTCTATAGCGATCTGATGAGGGCCATGTGTGAGACTTTCAAAATCAAGCATAAAAATTCCACAGCCTATAGACCTCAGATGAACAGAGTTGTAGAAGCCGCTAACAAGAACATCAAGAAGATAATGAGAAAGATGGTACGAAATCACAAACAGTGGCACGAGAAGCTGTCATTCGCTTTATTAGGATATCGTACCACAGTCCGCACATCGACCGGGGCAACTCCCTACTTACTGGTTTATGGTACTGAAGTTTTTATTCCTACCGAAGTGGAGATTCCTTCCTTGAGGATCATACAAGAAGCTGAGCTCATCGATGCAGAATGGATAAGGGACCGTTATGCGCAACTAGCCCTCATAGACGGAAAAAAGGATGAATGCAGTGTGTCATGGGAAACTTTACAAAAGTAGGATGTCCAGAGCCTTCAATAAAAGAGTCAAGCCGAGACAGTTCACACCGGGGCAGCTGGTGTTGAAGAAGATCTTTCCATATCTGGACGAAGCCAAAGGAAATTCTCTCCCAATTGGCAAGGTCCTTACATGGTTCACAGAGTATTGACAGGAGGAGCCCTTATACTTGCAGAAGTGGACGGAGAATTCTGGCCAAAACTGATCAATTCAGATGCAGTCAAGCGATACTATGTGTGATTTCTTATGTTTCCACAAATGATGTAAATTGAACTACGCTCGACCTGATTCCCGTTTAAGAGGGGATACATAGGCAGCCCTGTGGGTTCGGTCACAATTCAATAAAAATCTTATTTCCCTCGTTCGGAAACTTGGGTAGAATTTTGAGGAGGACCCTCAAAATTCCGAAGCAAGTTTAGTTGCTCGTAGCATGTACAACAGTTAGAGAGGTTTTTCCATCTAACTGAGGCAGACGGCAAGAGAAGTTGCGATGTCTCAAAGCGTGTCACAATCATTGGTTCATCTAACAAGTTTTTTAAAAATATTTTACTATCTCCTTTGCAAGTTATGCATGATTGCTTGCGAAATAACTCTGTTTAGTGAAACGCTACCCCAATGATTTGAACAAGATCCCCGGACCAAGAAAAACAAGCCGACGGAGGCGCGAACTAACCTCCCCCTTTACAGAACTCGCAATTTTTATTTGGATGCAGGAACAAAGAATATACATGCTTCAAAGTCACAATCTTCATAACAACCACTATACTGAAGTCTACTACCAGCTAAGAGAACTCTGCTATCATCGGCTATTTATTCTATTCTGCATGAGGCTAAGCCTTGCCTCCATTTGCATGAGGCTAACCCCTGTCTTCATATTTGCATAAGGCTAAGATCTGCCTTCATTTGCATGGGACTAAGCCATGTCCTGAATCTTGAATGAGACTAAGCTCTATCTCCATCTGCATGAGGCTAAGCCCTGCCTCCATTTGCATAAGGCTAAGCTCTGCCTTCATTTGCACGGGACTAATCCATGTCCCAAATTTTGCATGAGACTAAGCTATGTCTACATTTTGCATGAGGCTAAGCCCTGCCTCCAATATTGCATGAGACTAAGATCTGTCTCTATCTGCATGAGGCTAAGACCTGCCTCCATTTGCATAAGGCTAAGCTCTGCCTTCATTTGTATGGGACTAAGACATGTCCTGAATCTTGCATGAGACTAAGCTCTGTCTCCATTCTGCATGAGGCTAAGCCCTGCCTCCAATCTTGCATGAGACTAAGCGCTGTCTCCATCTGCATGAGGCTAAGACCTGCCTCCATTTGCATAAGGTTAAGCTCTGCCTTCATTTGCATGGGACTAAGCCCTGTCCTGAATCTTGCATGAGACTAAGCTCTATCTCCATTCTACATGAGGCTAAGCCCTGCCTCTATATTTGCATAAGGCTAAGCTCTGCCTTCATTTGCATGGGACTAAGCTTTGTCCCGCATCTTGCATGGGACTAAGCCCTGTCCCGAATTTTGCATGAGACTAAGCTCTGTCTCCATCTGCATGAGGCGAAGCCCTGCCTCCATATTTGCATAAGGCTAAGCTCTGCCTTTATTTGCTTTGGACTAAGCCCTGTCCTGCATCTTGCATGGGACTAAGCCCTGTCCCGAATTTTGCATGAGACTAAGATTTGTCTCCATCTGCATGAAGCTAAGCTCTGCCTTCCCATTGCATGGGACTAAGCCCAGTCTCGAATCTTGCATGAAGTTAAGCCCTGCCTCCTATTTGCATAAGGCCAATCATTGCCTTTCTATTTACATAGACTAAGCGTTGTCTCTCCGGCACTATCTATTTGCTCTTCTTTCGATCTAAGCTCTGCCCTTAACTTCACAAGACTAAGCCTTGTCTTGTTGCTCTTGACATCATATTATTACATCTCATGGGCTGAAATATCGCCAACTTGTCTAAAGGCGTCATAGTCTAAAGGCATCATCCTTATAGCTGGAAGACATCATGACATGGCATGAGGGTCTCTCAAAGTTGCATATCATTATTCAAAGGCGTCATGGTTCAGAGGCACCATTTTCATGGCCCGAGAACATCATTTCATGGTCTGCGAATCCCTCACTGAACATTCATGGCCCAGGACATCATGGTCTAACGACGTCATCCTCAACCGTCCAAAGACAATTCTCATAGTCTCAAGGAAATCTGCATCATCTTTAAATTTCCGCACAAATATATGCTCGTAGTATCTCTTTACTTACAGGTGACCCGATAAGCAACCTCCACCCCAACAGGAGCAATCTCGCTCCAGTTCTTTCAAATTATCTCAAACCCGACCGCTCACCATAACCATTTTTTACCTATTCCAAAACCTCATGTCCGTTCATGTAATGACTTCATCGGTATATTCCATCGATGAATCCAGAACTATACACAGACTGATTCTTGTAAAACCAGGGATATGTAGGTAGCTCAGGACCCAGAGTGCAGCCTAAATCTCTCAAACCATCTCGCTCGATCAAAATTGGCCATCATATCTTTACCCGACGACTCTTTCATCCATCCCGGGTAAAGAGGGGCAGCTGTTGATACCCAATTTTTCCCTATAATATTTTTCAAATGCACATATACCTTTAAAACTATGCATTAGCATCAATTGATATTTTTCCATAATTTTTTACATTTTTAGGGATTTTTATTAATTTATCCCAGTATTTTATTTATATAAATAATTACAAATTGCATCACAAATGACTTTATAAAAATTTCATGGCTTAATATTGCTATTTATATTTATATTAGGCTTAAATTATTTCACAAATAGCCATATTACACTCTTTGGGTTACAATTGCAATAACTTTGGAATTATAGCTCGTGCATGCATTATTACATTATTCTACCAGAAAGTAGCATGTTGCATTTTTTTTAAAAATATTGAGTAATTATTTTAAAACATTTCTATGCATGAAAATTATTTTGTAATGTGTTAATTATTTTACAAATTATTTTTTTAATCAATTATTAGGTATTTAACAAATAGCCCTTTCATTTTTACATTTAACCCTTTTGATACTAGCCCACATCCCTTAATAAAACTAGCCCAAACCCTTTAAATCCCAATCTGCCTACCCGACCTAATAACCCCTCTTCAATCGTGGTTGTTGATCTTTTAGATCAACGGTTCACATTGACCCTTACCATATTAATCCTAACTTAAGCCCTAACCCCTATCATTCTCCCCCCCCCCCCCCCCGTCATCG